>VXBZ01000002.1:5383-33154 GCA_013399135.1 Heliornis fulica
GGTCACTAATGTTTAAGATAATTTTATTATTTCAATCTTTCTTACTTATAAAATAACTAGTTTGCCTTCACAAAAAATAAGGCAGCAACATCAAAACTGCTATTTGATTAATAATTAAACAATGCTTAGGTTATGTTGTCAACTCATTCTAATAGACAAGAGTCATCTAAATCAAAATCAATAGCAATATGAATGGTAAGTTCTGCACATATACTGTTTGTTCCACCACTTCTTTGAAAACAGTAGAAAGTGTTAACATACTAGAACATTCTGTTAGATGAATCATTGCATTGGAGAAAAGTGCAGGCACTGATTTATATATTTTTATATGAAACTTTATTTTGCCTGCATGTTTGTATATCACTGGGCTGTTATCTTGAGGAAAATAATCCATTAGTTCTGATTGAGGGAAGTGGTCTATACTGCGTGGGTAATAGTACCAGCTATTTAGCTGGTACTATTTAGCTTTTTAGCTTATATTAATTTAGCTTTTTAGCTTATATTAAACTAGAAAAGTAAGTTCTTAAGTGGGCTGTGAAGCAGCAGTTTATTAAATGAGTTATGCTGTGTTTTGAATGTTGTTCTCTTGAACAGTTATTTAGGTGAATACTTAGGGAAAAAAAAGGCTGAAGTTCTTCATTCGGAGTCTCTGAATATTCCTGACACCTCTTAAAGCTTTTTTTTGTTTGTTTGTTTGTTTTAGAATCATGCAGTGGAAATCATAATTGTGACTTATGATTGATAGAAAAATGCTTGCTCTCATTAGTGCTTTTACGGGAGTTAATGCCATAACACAGCAAGCAGATCTTCCCTTTGGAAAGCTAATAAAAAATCTAGTTACAGTAATTGATTGTGTATTATCAAATACTCAAAGAGGGGTTAGTTTTGCTCATGTTCACACTTTTCTATTTTGGTTCCGTAGTTTGTTCCACTGTAAAAGGTGTTTTGAATTTTTATTTCTGCTATTTCAGAAACGTATACAGTTTGTTTGATATATAAATGGAAATGTGCCATACACAGCCATATGCAGTCCAGTAGACTACATTAAGCAGGAAACAGGCTCCTGTGACAGCATCACTTTGTACTTTTGAGTGGGTTTTTTTCTGCATAGTATAGAAGACAATAGTTGATTAACATCTACCTATTTTGTATTTCCTAAAATGCATGCATACTCAAGCAGCTTCAAGTGATTTTCTGTAGTGTTTGGAAAATACACTCTCTCAGACATTTCTTAATGCATTCAGCAGTCTGTTATGTAACTTTCAATATGTCGTTGAAGGTTTCTGTGTATTTTTGAAGGATCTTTTTTTCACTCCTTTGAAAGATGTGAGTACAAATAATTGGTTTGTATTTTATTATTTATCATCCTAGGAATACAGTCTTAACTACTGCATTAACTTTTGTAGGTAAGGCTGAAGGTGTTTAAGCATATCAGAAGGAAATAGAACTAAATCTGCAGTATTTTGAAGCTGTCAGCCACTGGCCATATTGGTTCTTAATTTAAGGGTTGGAAGAAAATGAGGGATTGAGTCTTTGGCCAGTAGTTGACGGAACCAGTGCTTAAGAAACTGCGTAAAAGTTAATTCTTTAGCCAATTCTGGATTCTGTGCCATTCCCTGCCATTATTTTTGTTTGGAGCAATGTGATTTGCATCACAATATACATAGACAAGAAAACTAATCTTACTACAAAGAGCATAGTGAATGTCCATAATTGCCATCCACAGGCACACAAACCGATGTAGAACAGCTGGAAGTGGTGCTTAGTTTAACCATAAACTGAACTTTCTGATGTCAGAACAGTTGTCAGATCACCAACTTGCCCTATAATTTACATGTATTTTCCTTTTTGTAGTTAGAAGTGGCTTTGTTTGGTTTGTTTAGTGAGCAGAGATGAACAAACAGTGCATTCACAAGCACGTGTATACTTTAAAGAATACCGACACATATATACAATAACAGAAAAAAGAGTGACAAAAAAGGATTAGAGAAATGTTGAAAATGGATTTTAAGGTAACATTTTCACAGATCCTGGTGCAAAGGGCTAGAATCCTTAACATTTTAATGGGTCTAATTCTATACGTCTTAATGTGCTTCCACATTAACAACAGAAATATCTGCTCCAAGATCTCTCCTTCTCCCATAATTTAAGGCTTACATTACTCAAAGAGGGTTGTAATTCAGTTATCTCTCAGTTATCTATTTTGCTGTAGCTGAAGCACAGCTGAAGATAATGGAACCAGCAGAACAGATTTTTTTTTATTTTTATTTAACTGAATGGGTGCATTAATTTTCAAGGTCCAAATTATACAAGTTGAAGCAATTATGCACTCATTTGCAGAGAACCAGGGCCTCTTCATAGTTAAAAAACATTGTCAGTGGTGATTGAAAGTGGTTATAAATATGGGGCCGGGGGAAGGGAACACACCTAACATTTTTTTCTGCCCTTTTATATTAAGATTTAGAAAAAAAATTAAATGAAGAAGAAATTCTTGGCTTGCATGAAAAATAACTGACATGGTAATGTATGTCAAATTGTAGGAATTTAACCTGGCTTATATAATTCCTAGTTATTGGCCTTAAGGTAATGTGTTTATCATTTGAAACACAGGAGACTGTGATTTCTGCAGAATGTATTATTAGTAGCAACAGCTTTGCTGTGATTAAAGCTTGAAAGCATAACACTTCACCTTTACAGAAAATGTTGAGCCATAATTATCTGAAACATAATTTTTTCTCTGCATTAAGCTATGGGTTTTATCTCCTTTTTTCTTAGGGAGATACACATCTGAGAGTGATGTATGGAGCTTTGGAATCCTTTTGTGGGAGACCTTCAGTTTAGGAGTATGTCCATACCCGGGGATGACCAACCAACAAGCACGAGAGCAAGTCGAGAAAGGTAGTTATTTTCAAGGAGTTAAAAAAAAAGGCTGTATAGATCCTTAAGTGCATATAGTATAAAATAGCAACAAAGTAACATGTGGGTAAACCAGCAAATTTACCAAAAATATTATGAGAGTTTTTAAATTGCTGAGCCTAGCTTTCTGGAGGGAGAAGGGGTATGATATAGGCTTCTTGAAAAAGGAATATACTGGCCAGTGACTTAAAGAACAGATGATGCCAGCTTGCTGACTATCGTTGCAGAACTGAAAGGTGAAATGGAAAGGAGGAATTTACAGCTATGCAAAGCAGAGCCTGGACCAGTGAATTATTTAAGATTATGTTAATGCAGATAAATATTAATAAACTCCCAGAATAAAAAAGCTGTTTCATACCATCTTCTCTATTAAAGAATTTCAGACAAAAATTTATCAATTATTGTGGAGAATGGTAAGCTAGTTGAGCATTGAAAGCCACATTTCTCTTTTACAAAACCAAAAGGCTTTTATTTAAATTAGCAAATAACTGTGAGCAGCATATCAGGACTTTGCTACATTTTTTGTCATCTTTAGTGACATTTCAGAACTGGTCCTCCTCTACGTAGTACTACTGTGTAATTTGTAAGCAGGTTCTTCTAAACTAGTAGAACTACTCAACATTAAAAAAAAAAAAAAAAAACAAACTATCAACTTGTTCACTGATTTATACAGATGGTCAGTTTTGTTGTAATCATTGTAGTTGACTGTCAGTTTTGTAAAAGACCAAATCAAAAAATCCGATGTTATCCAAAGCAGAAGAGGGTTTCTAAAAGCAAGTTTTACCACCTAAGTAACGAGATTCTGTTTCATTCCACTGAGAATAATAATCTCTTGAAATTTATAAAATTCAAATAATTGGAAGTTTGTTTATGCTTTTTCAGCTATTTATTACATGGGGAAAATAGTCCTGTTGTTCATCAGCAATTTTTTTTTTCTTTTTTTTGTTTTTAATGGAGTTTTCATTTCTTTTCTCAGACTTTTTCTTGGTTTTCAGTGTATAATAGCTCTTCTGTTAGGGTAGTCAGCTAAGATGCTTCAGATTCTCTTCCTGGAGAACATCTATCTACCTCAATTACTCAATCAGTGAGAGGCTTCAATGAATTTAGTCACTTGAATGGTTGCTTTCAACTAGGATAATTTTCATTCTAAAGTAACTATATAAAATCACTTCACTTTTAAGCACAAAAACTAGTTGCTGCTGTCACTATGTTGAAGAACCAGTTTCTAGGGGAAACTTCTTGAAAGAAAGGATTTGTAGATAGTTTCATATTATTGTCTGTAAGTGTCCTAGAGTCCAATCATTCTCCTTTGAAATTACCTGTACTAATCCACCACCTAGAGCAGTATAACAAAGGAACAATATTTCTCAGATTTAACTGTTGTTTGAGGCCAGTGTCATTAATACTCTGCTTTTGAAAGAGCGTTGCAGAGGCAGAACTGCATTTAGCTGTGGAATCCTACGGGATAACTCAATTTGCTGTCCACTGACACACATTTCCTCAAAGAGCTACATGTGGTAAACAGTTCATAGTTTGACATAGAAATGTGAATTCTTAGAATTAGAGTGTCACAGAATGACTGAGATCTGTGGGGACCTCTGGATGTCATCAGGACCACCTCCCTGACCACCTCCCTGGCTCAAGCAGGGCTATCTTGATCCAGTTGCCCAGGACCATGATCCAGATGGCTTTTGCATATCTCCAAGGTTCAAAACTCCACCACTTTGTTAGGCATCCTGTGAGAATGCTGGGTCACCTGTGCAGAAAAAAGTGTTTCCTGAGGTTCAGGGAAAACCTCCCATGTTTCAGTGTGAGCCCATTGCCTCTAGTCCTGTCAATGGGCACCACTGAAGAGCCCGTTTGCCCTCTGCACCCTCCCTCCAGGTAGTTATATACACTGATGAGACCTCCCTCTTCTCCATACCGAATATTCACAGCCCTCTCAGCCTTTCCTCATGTGGGAGCTGCTCCTATCCCTTCATCATCTTGGTGTCCTGTCATGGGATTCTCATCCCAAGTTTCTCTTGTTCTTGGGACGCCTGTGCTGGATGCAGTAATCCATGCATGGCCTCACCACTGCTGAACAGAATGAACAGATCATCTCTCTCAACCTGCTGACATAATTACTTTTAATGCAGCCCAGGATACTGCTAGCTGCCTTTTTGTCTGCAGAGACATGTTGCTGGTGCATGTTCAGCCCTTGGTGTCCACCAAGTCCCTTTCTGCCAAGCTGCTTCCCAGCTGGGCAGCCCACAGCCTGTACCAGTGCCTGGGGTTGTTCATCCCCAGATGCAGGACTTTGCACTTACGCCTTGTTGAACTGCGTGAAGTTCCTACCAGCCTATGTCTCCAGCTGGCCCAGGTCTGTCTGGACCACAACACAACCTTCTGGTGTATCAGCTCCCCCTCCCTGTTCGGTGCCATCAGCAAACTTGCTGAGGGGGCACTCTGCCCTGTCATCCATCTCATTAATGAAGATGTTAAACATGCGTGAACCTAGGATCAACCGCTGGGTTACTGGCCTAGACTTTGTGTCACTGATCACCTTCTTCTGGGACTCAGGCAACTTTTAATTAATCTCACTGTCTGTTCATCCAGCCCATCATTCAGCAGTTTCTTTGTGAGGATCTTGTGGGAGACAAGATTAAGGTTAAAACCCTTATTGAAGTCCCCTTGTCTACCAGGCCAGTCATTTTATTGTAGAAGTTGGTCAAGGTGGTCAAGCATGACTTGCCCTTAGTGAATCTGTGATGACTATTCTGGGTGACTTTCTTTTTCATCATGTGCCTAGACATTGTTTCCAGGATTAGCTGCTCCATCACCCTCCCAGGGATCAACGTGAGGCTGACCACTCTGTAGGTTCCTGAGTCCTCCTTCTTGAAGACAGGAGTGACATTTCCTTTACTCCAGTCTTCAGGTACTCCTCCCCATTTCCACGATCAATCAAAGATTATTAAGAGTGGTCTTGCAGTAAATCCAACTCCCTCAGCACACACAGGTCCATCCTGTCAGGGCCCATGGACTGCTGTAAGTCCATTTTGCTTAGGTATTCCCTGATCAGATCCACTTTCACCAGGATTATGTCTTCATCATTCCAGACTTTCTCCCTGGTCACTGGAGTCTGACATTGCTGATGGCCGGTCTTGCTAGTTAAGACCACATTCAGAAGACATTCAGGAAGTCAGCCCAAGTGCCCTACCTCATTCAGCAGTGGGCTCATATTTTTCTGAGCCTTTCTTTTGCCACCTAAGTACTTAAACAAATAATTTTTGTTGTCTTTGATGGCCCTGGCCAGATTCAATCCAATTTGGGCGTTAGCTTTCCTAACTTTATCCCTGGATGCTCAAATAACATTTCTGTATTCCTCCCACGTGACATGTTTCTGTGTTTAATTTGTCCAGAAGCTCCTTGTTCATCAGTGCAGTCCTCCTGGCATTTTTTCCTGACTTCCTGCTCATTGGGAAGTTGCCTCCATTGCGTGTACATCTTTTTGGTCCAGGGTATGGATGATATGCTGGGACAGCCACTTATCTTTGGCTTCTGAATCAGTTACTAATTTATGTAACTCATTGTTCATTCTCTGGTCATCCTTCAGCTGATGGCAGCAGAGAGGTCTAGAAATGCTCTGCCTCTATTAGCAAACCAGAAGAGTAAGAGAGTTAAGATGATGCAAAAACACAAAAGTTAAGAAAACAGGAGAGGAGAAAAATAAATGGATTAAGTGCAAATGAGAACTGAACTCCATAAGGAGAGAAAAAAGGAAAAAGTCATGACAATAAAAGTTGATCTATTTTAAAAAAAGATCCAAGAATTTTCTCCAATCTTAATGTTTATTATTGGTTTCCTCAGTGAGAAGGGAAAAGGGAGCACAATTAAAACCTAGGTAACTACTTCCTAAGACATGAAGAGATCTCTGCAGGTTCCTGCCCTCAGTTAGGGCTGAGAAGCATACTGACAATTTACCATACACGGCTGAAATGTCATTAGTACCTGAGCTTTGATTTGTTTAATAATTATCTATCTTATGTTTGTTATATATTGAAGATTTCTTAGTACTGCCCTGAAGATCTTTTTCATTGCAGTGATCTTGATCACTCATTTTTAGATTTATCAGTACACATCAATATTGAGTGCTAAACATTTCACTTTTTTTATTTTTTTTTCTCTGACATACCAGGCTACCGAATGTCAGCACCACAAAAATGTCCAGAAGAAGTATATAAAATAATGCAGAGGTGCTGGGACTACAAACCAGAAAACCGTCCAAAATTCAGTGAGATTCAGAAAGAGCTGTCTTCAATCAAAAAGAAAGTGACATAGTGATAAACAAGTGCCAAACTCAGTGTGTGGAACTTTATTTTCCAGTGATTTTGTTTTTTTCCCCTCAAACACTATGCGTTTATTCAACATTATTTGCAATATTCTTCTAGGATTACTTTGAAATTAACTTTCTTTATATACATGTGTACCATCTTGAAGGTCGTGTACACCAGCATTAAAGACATATACTGCAAAATGCTATATATCCAGTCACAGTAATATTGCCATTTAGGTTACATGTAAATAGAAAAGCACACACTATAGATTTAAGGGACTGTGGCTTTTATCTGTTTTACAGCAAGTACCTGCTAGTGACATTTTTCAGAGATTTTTTCTACTTTACACTGTGTTCTCATAATGCTATCCCTGTCCCAAATGTCATCACAAGCAGCACAGCAATGTGGTGACAGTCATACATGTTGGCCTTAAAACGGAAGACAGTTTTGACAAGTATTTCAACTAGAAATTTTTGCATTTTTAAAATTCTTTCTGAAACTGATGTTTTTAACTGATAACTTTATTTTAAGGGTGAAGGTCAGTTAGATTCTGGATGCAAATGTGTATACTGAACAGTGAAATACAGAGTTTTCTTTTGCAGAAAACTGAGTACTGCATTTCTTACCATACTGTAGTAAATACTTCTGACTTTCGGCATCATTTACTTAAGCCAATGCTTTTCTTCCTCTAAAGCCATCAGAAGTCAGTTATATATCTACTTTACAATGACTTATCCTTATATGAGAAAGAAAAAAAACAACAAAGTTTTGTCTACACATTTTATGAAATACTGTAAATCATCTGCCTTCCAGAGAATATGTTAAAGCAGTAGGTCAGCAGAAGGAGGTTTACTAATCATAGCAGCAGATAAAGAATATCATTAATTTTAGAGGAGTTAAAGAATGGGGATTACTAGATTTGCTTTTGAACCTGGTGTTTTGCTTAAATTGTTAATAATTCTCAGAATGCAGCTGGAGTCTACAAAATTTTATATTAAGCAAAAGTACATTCCATGCATAGTGTCCAAAATAGAACAGTACTTCTGTATGGCACAAAGAAATTGTTGAAGGAACAAAAATAAGGAAGTATGTTTAAAGCCTCTGATGGGCTGAGCAAGGCAGAATAGAAATACTAACCTAACTTTTTAAAATCATTGCAAACAGATTTCAGACGACTGGGGACATGCAAGTTTTAACTTCCATCAGGAATAAAAACTTGTATATATCAAAAAATATCCACCAGAAAAGAATGAAAACTTACTAGATAGAAGAGGGAGTAAAGGCACAATTTGTTACTCTGGCGTTTAGTCCTCTTTGCAGCTCAAATTGTTTTCTATGGTCCTACACAGAAATAGGAACACGTTACAGTATCCTGGTCTGAGTTCCAGAGTTAAGGTGCCTAAAATTTTGCTAATTGCAATTATTTTTGATCAAGGGATATCGGTTGCTGCTAATGCAAGTAAGAAACAGGGATTGTAAGTAACACAGCATCTGGAATATCAATTAGCCATATATCTTATTGTTAGAGTGGTTTTGAGATGTAGTGAAGTCAGTGGCTACATAACATTTTTATTTCTGTTCTGGTGACTTTTCTACTGCCCACAACCTTTTTGCTCTCTAAAGAGTGTTTGTAGTAGTACTGAGTGATAATGTGTAAGGGCCATGTGTGACCAAATTATGTGTAGTCTAGAAGAGTTGTCTGTTACTTTGGGGTTAGTGTCCAAATAAACAGCAAATGACCGTGCTGGAGCACATCACCTGTGTTTGAGGTGGATCTGCCAGCACCCAAGTATAGGGAACAGTGAGTGCTCCTTGCATTTCTTCAGTGATTTTTTTTTTTTATTTTCTTGGAGCTAAGGAAGCATATACGTACCCATGAAGGTATAGCACTTGGAAAACTAGGTGTCATGAATTTAAGCTTCCTTATAAGCATACTGGGTATATTTACTTAATACTTTACTTCCAAGTAGCCCAAAGATATTTTCAGGAGGGGGGGTAACATTTTTCAGGGGGCAGAATTCTTGTTAGCTTGTATGCTTTTAAGTAGTACACAGAGTTTGTGCCTTAATTTGCTAGTATGCTATTGTAAATACAAGTATGCTAAGATTTAAGGAATGTTCCACAGTCATTCAGAATAATGCAGCATTTATCTAATGGCAGGTCCTTATGCATGCATGACTAAAGTCTGCAGCTAAGGATAACGGATCTCCTCTGTCAGCATCCATAGCTTCTCTGGAGAGTTAATATTCTTCTTCTATGAGAGAGATGGACTCTTTCTTTGCCATATGCCCTCTTGACAGCAAAGAAACACTGCTTTATTGTTATAAAATGAAATACTGTTTTATTTCTCTTAACCAGTTACCATCCAGACTCTCACACGAGATAAAGATTGTGCTCATATTTTATTCTGACATAATTAATATTTATAATTCATATCACACTTCAATTTGAAGACTTTTTAAACCTGGGATTTCTATAGCAGCAATATTTTTTATTATTATTCCTGAAGTAGGCATCAGTTCAAAATAACAACTCTTTGCAACAATACCAGAATGAATTTATAGGTATAGAATAAAATTAAACACAGGTGCATGTCTCTTCAATTATTTTAACTGTTTCCTTACCATTACCTTGACAGTTTGTGGCAGAACTTGTTCATCATGTCTCACTTGTAATTGCTGCAGTTACCCAATTTGGGAAGCGGAGTCCATACCAGTAGACACTGTTTTAAAGTCTTGGTAAACTTCTCTCAGGAGAGTTTACAAACAAAACAGCCAAATAACACAGTTTAAAGGAAAGATGTGATATTCAAAAACCAAAGCCCACAATATCTGCTCTCTGGACTTTTGATGACTTTTAGTCTTGCATTATTCATACATTAGCCAGATACTGGTCATTTGTCTCATGCACTGTCTTAGTCCTAGCCAACTTATAAAAATGTTGAAACTCAGTCTCTTTCACAAGTCCAGTGTTTCAGGTCGGTTCTTAAGCTGGCAGTGTCCCTTTCAAGGGTAGCCTGAGGGAATCCTCGGGTTTTTTTGTTAAATGGGAGAAATGCTGAATACTCCTGAGTGTCAAGAATACCTCAGCCTGTTGCACGGGATAGAATTCAACAGGTTATCTCCTTTTTTTCATCTTTTTCCAAGGATTGTATTCATCATTTTAAGAAAGACAAAAGTTCATCCTGTGTTTACAGTAGAAATTAAGCACATGTGTTAGCTGCAGAGAAGAGAGGGCTCCAGGGAGACCTTGTTCCAGGTTTTCATTTACCTAAATGGCCCATACAGGAAAACTGAAGAGGGACTTTATCAGGGCGTGTGGTGATAGGACAAGGGGTAATGGCTTTAAACTGAAAGAGGAAGATTGAGATTCAACATGAGAAAAAAATTCTTCCCTGTGAGGGTGGCGAGTCCCTGGCACAAGCTGCCCAGAGAAGCTGTGGCTGCCCCCTCCCTGGCAGTGTTCAAGGCCAGGTTGGATGGGCTTTGGGAAACCTGGGCTAGCAGAGGGTGTCCCTGCCCATGGCAGGGTAGTTGGAACTAGATGGGCTTTACTGTCCCTTCCAACCTGAACCGTTCTGTGATTCCACGATCACCATGCATCACCAGAAGAATCTCAGTTAAGAACTGCAGTTTGTACAGGAACCCTGATCTTACTGATGAGAAACAGAAAACTGGTTAAGGAAATACTATATTATTCATGTTAAGTATCTTTCCATCCATGTCTTCGACTACCTGTTATGCTTACACAGATCCTACAAGAACATCGCTAAAACCTACTGCACCTTGCCAAAACTATGAAGTGACCCATTTTTTGTTTCTTGTGACTATTTTGTTGTCCCTTTTGCACCCATTGTAAAATAACTTAAAAAGAAAAAAGAATGCTTTTGTGAGTTTTTGAAGTAACCAACTCTCAAAAGCATTAAAATAAAAACTTCCCCACCCCCCCAGAATTCCCAGATTTGCTGCTGCATTAATATTAATAGGTCTGATTAACTACTAGCCCTGTTTCCATTATTCTTAGTCATGTCCTCTAAATGGCAGTGCCACTGACGGACTTGAAATAGTGAAATATTTGAAGAGATGAGTTAGCGTGTAAATAGTGTCATCAAACGTGATATTCAAGAGCAGTAGTTCTGAAAATAGCTGGTTGTCACAAGTAATGATACCTCATTATAAAGATGGAATAAAGAGGGTAATTGAGAGAATTGTCTTTCTACAGCTGTCCTGTTTGTAGGCAATAGAAATGTTTGTTATGCCAGTGCACTTAGATTTGTTACATTTTTATGACTAAACATAAAATATAAGCATAATAATATAAGCATAAAATAGTTTGCTGTTAAAATAAGAGTTCACAAATTATTTTTTCCCCTCAAGTACAAAGCACATGATATTGTTGGAAGCATTCTTGCTAGGCAGTCAGCATATGTGGAGGGAAGAATAACCCTACTACCAACGGAGGTACATACTTTTACTTCTTGGAATCATATTCATGCAGTCCTTCTTATGGAATATGGGATTTAATTAGAAAGTACAGTGCAAGTCCAGTATTCCTAAAGTTCTAAGCAACCATAAGTTTTTAAGTGATCTGGCTTATCTGAAAAATCAACTCTATTAAAAAATGTTTTCTTCTAGTTTCTTTCTGCAGATTTACTGAAAATAAGGAGTACTTAAACATAAGTAACAACTTACAAGAAAAATGTGCTAGCCTCAAAACCCGTCATGCTTCTTTCAGAGTAACTTCAGTAAAAAATACTTTTTGTAAATCTTGTACTAGAATTCCCCCAGGATAGCTTTCCTTTCTAAAAAACTTCTTTAAAAAAGAAGTTACAAAGCTGAAAGCACCAAGTTAAAATGGAAGAACAGCAGAATCCTTTTGCTTGTCACATTCTGAACAGTCTTTCAGGTATTGCCACAGTTTCTTTTCTGAAACTGATAATGCACTTGTGATTTCCAGCTCTTACCTACCTTTCAGCATGTTAGTTCATTAGTAACACCCAACTTTACTTCTAAACCAAGGAAAGGAAAACTTTCTCACTGAAAAGTGCCACAGGTTCCACCTGATAGCTCCCACATTTTCCATACCTTCCACATTCAGTTATCAGAGTCATTGTGTTCATTATAATAAGCAGCACACAGAACAGGAGCTGGAAGCCAGACGTTGTCTTTAAATCAGCAGATAATCCCCTCAAAATTTCACACCTTTAGCTCGAAAATCCAACTTTTCTTAGGTTCTCTGTCAAGTAAAGCAATTTCTGTATTTCAGGCTTACCACTAATTTATGAAATAGGAAGGTTCAGACATGTATTTACTGTTCTCTCCAAGGAATGCCACCTCCACCAATAACTGTGTTCCCCTTATGTCTCTGTACCTCTGCCTCTTTGGCATAAAATTTTAACAATTGAATGTCCACATGTAGAACTTGGGTGTTAATTCTGAGTTGTTTCATCTTCAGGAAGTTGTGTATTATTAGCTGGTTCGGAACACCTTTTTCTCAGACATCATCCAGGCAGAACTTAAATTGGAATTTCCAGTGTTTTGGGGTGGTTTTTTGGGAGATGAAGGACTAATTAGATTGCTAGCAACATGCCTCGTTATTTTGTAGCTATTTCACATTATAGCTATGAGAGAGTAATAAATGTATAGACCTCAGGTTATGTATGCCAGGGATAAATATAGCCCTCAAATACAGTTGACTGAAGTCATAAAGTGAAAACATAGATGAAACTACATTCTTTCTTTTTCTATCCTTCCAGAACTGAATACATTGTAAATAAAACTTGTCAATAACTGGCTGTGTGGTTATAGATAAATATGATCTGTGAACCAATATGATAACCTAGGACTCAGAATGCTAGTAGAAAAGAAAGTTTGGGGAAATGTGTTCCTAAATTGCTGCTATTTGCAAGAATCAGCTACTTTTAGAACTACAAATGTTTACAGACGAGTACATAATTTAAGTTTTGTGAGTGGGTAAGAAAGCACATTTTTCTGCATTGAAACCTTTCATCAAGTTAAGGCAATTATATTTTAAAATAGGATTGATCAGCGATTCCTTCTAGATTACACATGTAGAAAGTATTAGCTAGAAGTAGGCACCACTAAAGAACACCCTTACTGCTGTCTTCATACAGTCAGCCCAGTCGTCCTCTACATACACAGGATTCCATAACTGTTAAATGCAGTGGCAATAAAAAAAATCCTTGGATTACTGATATGTAAACAATTTCATCTTCAGTTATTAAAGAGTCTTTCAGTTCTTTGAAAAGGGCTGCAGTAAGCTTACGGTTCTAGCTGAACTCTGCTGTACTAATCTGTCCTGTTGCATCTCCCTAACATTTCCTAATCCTGATGGCTCCCAGTACCACAGATGGTGCTCTTGCATTTACTTCAGAAACGTTAATCTTCTGAAAGAATAGTTCAAATATATCTCTGCTTGGTTTGACTCAAAACTGTTGCAGTGGCTTATACCTTGATGCCTGTGGCAGTGGGTTTGTATGAAAAGTAACTATGAACCAAGGTGAAACCATGACCCAAGGTGAACCAATCAAACTGTTTTAAATCAAATTTCAAACCCGAAATATATTGTGAACTGTCCATATTGTAAAAGGCATCAGAAAAAAAACATTCCTGACTGCCTAGTTTATAATAAAAAGCATCCTGCTCCTACTAGGGAACGTAGCTATAGGGAATAAATATGCTCCTTGGAAAAGAAATTATTTTGCTGGCAGATCAGATCCAAACAGCATCTTTGAAATTAACAGCAGCTACTTAATTCCAGTTAAGCTTTGTTGTAAACTTCCTTCTTCTTAACAAAACTTTGAAATATAGTGTTAATTTTCATTATTGATGTCCATTTAGCTTTTAGAAATATGACTTCTGTACACTGTAAAACATTTATTTATGCTGGTAATTATACCACCACCACCACTGCAGCCACCACGTAGTGCTGAGACTTGCAACTTCAGAAAAGAGATCAGTAAAAGTCTACAGGGAACTGATGTTTCACCAGGTGTCTGAGTTAATACAACTTAGTGCATTTTAAATATCATTGAAGCAATTAATAAAACTAATTGGATTGTCTTACAGAGTTTGAACAGCACTGTTCCTTGCTCAAGATATCTCAGCGATAGTAATATTTGCATTTGGCTTGATCTCAGCAGGAAGGTAGAATAACTGCACCTTCCTTCCTTCCTTCCTCTCTAGTTTGTTGAGGAACGGAACTGCTGAATTCAAATAGCCAATTCAGATGCTGTCAGTAATTCTGATACATGACGTGGATGCAGCCAGGATGCTACAGAGAAGGTCTTGCAGTCTGTGTGATTCCTCTTCATAATACACCTGTGCTTTCTATGAGTCACTAGTTAATCCACCAGAGACTGGATAAGTTTGCTGTATCTCCTGGGTGTGGCTAGTTCCTTAAATCACCTGAAGATGTAGTGCTTAAAGAGAAATGGGGATGTTTGTGTTTTGTTATTTGGGTTTTTTTTTTTTCTCTTTTTCAGGAAATGCAGAAATGTGATATACAATGGGGATTCTCTGCATTATCTTCNCAGATTCAAAATCTTCAATAGATGGAACAATTAGAAATCTGTTTCTGCTCTTAGTTGTATCGTTACCTGTAACTGGCAAGTTAACTTGGCTTTATTGCCAAGCACCCCACCTAATTTTTTGCTAATATGCTAAAAACATGTAGTAGAATAAACCTCATGATGTATGCTCGTCACACAGGACACAAAAGGCAGGCAGATTCCTACAAAGACATCTTTAGGACTGAAAGCCAGCAACACCTGTTTGGTTTCTTCTGTTGAAGGAGTGTGAAGCTATATGCATGTTCATACGACTTCCAGAGGTGAGACCTGGAGTAAGGTTGGTAGGACTGCTGGTTTTTTTCAGTTGCATGTGCTACTTTTCCTTCGTATAACTGTAGGCAGCCAGAGACAGAGGAGGTGTGTTGGGGAAGGAGAGGAGGTCACTTCGCTGGCCTGCTAGCACGTGCAAGACCTTGACACCGGTAACTCAGTGTGAGCGGAGCACAGATAACCATTTGCAAACGTGTTTAGGTTTCTATTCAAGTCAGTGCCAAAGTATGCACCAGCAAGTTTAATATCAGGTAAAGCACCTTTTATACTCTTTGTTTAGAAATAATATATTTGTGAAACAGATCAATAATACATGACACTGGAAATGGGTGCTTCTTCCCAAAAGTACACATGTAAAAAAAGAAAGGAAAAAACCATTTGTGAGTTTATCTGGCTTTTAAGCAAGTCTGAATATAACTATATAATACAGTTGCCAGTTGTCTATCCTTTATAATTTTAAATAGAACTGCATTTTAACTTTATTTATTTTCCAAGTTTTATATACTTTAAAGTTACACTTTAGAATTCAAGCTTTTTATTTCCCTAGGCTGTTACAAAACAGAATTCCTGTATTCTAATAAACTGCAGACCATTTTTGAATATTCTTTTGACTTTTCTTATGGACCAGTTACCACTAATGAATCTGCAGTCCCCTTTTTACTGTACTCTTCCAATAAATGTAAGATATTTGTACCAAGCTGTCTCGCTTTATTTGATGTTTATGGGCAGTATTTATTCATTTGGTTCTGTCATCAAGGGGAAGATCAACTCTACTAACAGGGGTCTTGGGAATAGTTACAATTCAAAATCCTCTGCTTCAGAAAGAAGAAAAAACTGTTGGGTTTTTTTTCCCCCAACTGCTACCTGTGTGATTCTCACGGTTTGGCTGTCACTTTTGTTTATATTTTGTATATCAGAAGGTATTGAAAGGAGAAGTAACCTACTGGAGAGAGGGAAAGGACGTGTTGACATAGGCCGAGAACTTTGGGGATGGGTTTCTGCAGTTTTGAGGATATTACATCAGGCATTTGTTTTCAGACCAGAACTTTCCTGAGAAGCTAGGCACTGATCGGCAAACACGTATTCTGCATGCCCACAGCAAAACAAAGCTACCAGCATTTCCAGTCACGAGCGATACAGCTATCTAAAGGCATATACAAGCTTTATACTTAAAAATACATTTTTAAAAGTCATATTACATTCTAAATACAAATTCCATTTTAAAGTAGATTGTTAAAAGCTACTTTATGCTTTACATTGAATTAAACCAGTCTCTGTAATAATTGCAATTTTCACCACACGTTGATGCAATTTCTTTGATTTCTGTAATCCCTTCTTAATATAAAGACTGCGATTCCAAAATTATCACTGAGGTAAAAAAATCAGAATTATCATGCCTTAAAAAAATTTAAGACATCTCATGGCTCATGTAGAGTCTGAATGCCCTATAGAACTTCTTCCACTGCCTTACACTCCCTGCAGATGTACTTTGTTTAAACACCCAATAATGAGTAGAAAGACGGGTTTTTGTGTACCTGCACCCTGTACACTGTGTTATTAAGCACACTGTGTGCTGGCACAGCACTGCCATTTGCAAAACTTGGCAGCAGACTGGAAAAAGGATTTAGCAAAGAAGCCAATTTATGTCACTGGTTCATAACTAGGACTGAGGTACCTAGGTTTTGGGTCATTTTTTTGTTGTTTTGGGTTTTTTTTTTTTTAATTAGTACTATTTTCCCTCCCTTATATACTGTTTGAGATAGTTTTCCCCACCATCTCCCAACAGTCATGAATGGGAGAGGTCTAAGTCCAAAGTTCATCCCCTGAATTTACCAGAAGACAACACAGCGTGGGATTTCACATAGATGTGGTATAATTCTGCTGAAAGACTAATTTATTAGCAGGATAATTTTAGAAAGGTTACTGCAACTAAATCTGTTCTGCTCACTGATGCCTGCCTTTCCAAATAATAAAACCATGTTGTTGGAAATCCTGCTACTGCCAAACATTGAGCAGCTCAGAGTCATGAAATTTCCTCATTTGAAGTGTCACAGCAGTTAATTGGGAATGAGGCTAAAGAAAGGAGCCTTCAAGGTGATAAAGACCTTTGTACAGTCCTACATTTTGTACAGCTTAGAATCACAGAATCACAGATTTAAAGCACTTGGAGTTTAAACAAGTTGATAAGACTTCTCTTATTAGAAGGATATTAGGCACATAAGAACCATTTTAAATGGCAGATTTCCATTGTTCCACAGCATTTCCATGTTCTTATTTATCATCTCAGGCACATCTTCCCCTAACCTATAAGTTTGCAGTAGCAAAATGACCCCATGCAGGAAAATATGACCCAATTCCAACAAGACTTTAACACCTTGTTTTGTATTTCAGCTCAATTTTCCCACCGAGGACTTTTCCTGCATAGCTGACTTGTGAGTCCTAACCATGCAGGTGCTGCACAACTGGCAAAGCGTGATGCAGAAGACATTTGAGCACAGACAAATACTGATACAGTATATTGAATAACAGTTCTTGCTTCCTTTCAATTACTTCCCATCACCCAATGTTTGCGTGAAAAAGCCAGATCAGTTTATTTTCCCTGCAGGTGATAGACTTTACAGATCCAAATACTGCACATGCAGAAAATGTTTTGATACTCAGGTATGAAACCTCCCTTGAGGTTTGGCAGAAATATCAGGTAATTTAAAGGAGGGCAAGCCACTTACCTTGCTAAGACACACAAAAGTGTCTTACAGCTGAGGGAAAACAAGCCTTCAGTTTGATGCAAGGGTTTTGAGGAATTAGTGGAAGAAAGGTGGTGGTTGTGTTGTTTTGGAAGTGGACTTTCTCCTTTCCAGCATTCTGAACTTACTGATCTGTTGGGTCTGTTGACTTCCATGAATATTGCTCCTGGGTGATGTTTGGGGAATTTATCCCCCACAGCAGGAAACCTCCAATACGTTCCACTTGGCCAGTGCAGAGCCTGAGGACCATCACAGGCCACTGAGTATGAAGTTCCAGCGTGGCCAGAACTAGAACCTTCTCTTATGAAAATGCTTTGGAGGACTGCATGGGATCCTGACATGCATTCACTGGGATCACTCTGCAATAGTAAGCGCTGCGAAGGTGGATTAACATCACAGTTGCAGCTGTATATGAAAGAACGTGATACAGATAATGACAGGGAAAACGCAAGTTAATGCCCCATGCAGACACCACTAACCATGCAAGGCAGAGAGCTCTGTTTCAACACATTTTCATTGGTATTCATCTCCTCCTCCATTCCCCTCAGTCCCTTGCAAGCCTGCCACACTAAAAGCACCGGTGCTGAACAGTCTGCAGAAATGCATCTGGACTAAACAAATAGCTGCCTGTTGAGAATACAGAATAATGAGACACTGCACTCTAATTTTCTAATAACTAAGTTCCTGCTGATTTCAGTGCAGAATAGTCTGCAAACAGAAGTCAGGGAAGAGCTAAATCAAGCTGCTAGCTAGCTTTGAATCCTCAAAAGAAGAGAATGCCATTTGACCGTGCAGTAGTGGAGAGAAGCAGACATCTTCAACACACATTTTCAACATGTGACATATGAGGTCTCTGGCAGCTGAAGGAAAAAATAAGAAGGTTTTAGCAACAGCTGGAGTATCCTGAAATACTTTTCTACATCCTCTCTTGAAAGCTTGCATTCCTAAGTGCAATTCACTAAAGAGAAAGCATGGAGAAAGGTAAGTAGGTTAACCCAATTGCTAAAATCCAGTCTGTGCAATCAGGAGTCATGAAAGCCCATCCTGTTAACACTAACACATAGAAATCAAGCCACTATAAAGTTAGATCAACAAATACTAAGCCCTTACATTAAAACTTTACTCTTAAAACCCTTTGCTTATCCAAACTTTTGAACTGTGGGTGTAAAAAATTCTTTCAAATGCTCTATAAACCTGAGTTGGAAGTGAAATAAAATGCAGTGACCTACATTTAATGTGTTCACCTTCGAGCATGATAGAGCTAGATAGGTAGTTTCCGTTTTGTTTACAGTCAGGACCCAGAGGGTCAGGTCTCTCATGTCTGGGCCCAACTAGGTGTCATCACTTGTGCTATACAGCTGATTTAGTGAGCAATAGTTTGACTCTCTGTCTTTCCTGAGACTTCAGGTGGACCTTACTTAGGGAGTGGGGCCTGGTGGACCAGGGATGGTCAAGTCTACCTAGTGTCTGGCGAAAGACAGAAAGTCAAGTCTCGAGTTTTACCCATACATGGCTTGTTTCTGGTCTAAACTATCACAGAATCACAGAATATTAGGAGCTGGAAGAGACCTCGAGAGATCACTAAGTCCAACCCCCCTGCCCAAGCAGGATCATCTAGAGTAGATCACATAGGAACGTGTCCAGATTAGTCTTCAATGTCTCCAGGGAAGGAGACTCCACAACCTCTCTGGGCAGCCTGTCCCAGTAATCCGTCACCCTCACAGTGAAAAAGTTCCTCCTTATATTAAGATGGAACTTTCTATGTTCCAGTTTGGAACCATTTCCCCTTGTTCTATCACTGGCCATCACTGAGAAGAGCCTGGCTCCATCCTCCTGACACTCACCCTTGATATATTTATAAACATTAATGAGGTCACCCCTCAGTCTCCTCCAAGCTAAAGAGACACAGCTCCCTCAGCCTGTCCTCATAAGGAAGATGTTCCACTCCCTTCATCATCTTGGTAGCCCTGTGCTGGACTCTCTCAAGGAGTTGTATGTGCAAAGACTAAATTTTACTTGACAAGCAGGCTGAGACCAAATCACTCCCTCACCCAGTGGGTGATCTCGCATTGGAAGCAGAAGTAAGGTGTTTTTTATATACAATCAAATGTGCAGATTTAGTTCTTACATCTGACCTTCCTCAGCCTACTGCATGCAGCTCTTCCACCAGTGGAGGTACAGCAAGGCCTCTAGGTTTTAATTTTCAGGCCCACCCGTGCACTCCCCATGCTTCTGAGATGAGACACATCCATTTATCTCTCACCTTCAGAGCACATCCCCCGAGTAAGCCTCAACCAAAACACAGCTGGGGACGTGACTTCTCTGTCCTCATGTACGGCCGTTCTGCCTTCTCCTGGCATCTGCCTTGTGAGACCTGACCTGATTTTGTGCTGAGGGCTGCATTTCCCACACGGTGGGGCTGCTCTCCTCTCTCTCCAGGCATGGACATTTGTTAACACAGTTGCCACGGCAAAAAATGTCACAGCCCGTTTCACACAGTATTCACTGGGCTTAAAATCAAGTCAGAATTAAGTCCAGGATGGGAGGTGGTGCATATTTTCGCTAAACTTATTTCAGAAGTCGGTTGTGACTAGTGCATCTCTTCACATGAGGTCCTGCAAGTGCACCATCCAGGTGACAGGAGCAGTGCCTTCCTCCTCTCTGTACTACAAAGCCCTTGCTTGGCACTGACAGTAAATGGGGAGGACAGTTAGCTTCCACGACAAGAAGACATTTGGAGTACTTGGTCATAAACAGGCAACCCATACACTTCAGGTATATGTGGATCAGCAGCGTGAGTCCTGAACACAGAATCCAGAATCTCCTAGTTTTAAAATAGGAGAGCTTCACTGCTGTGCCGGCATCGTAAGAGACAAGACAATGCTTCCTTGTTGTAGCATACTTAGCAGGATTCCTGCTCAGTAGCTGCTCCTGCTAGCTCTGCCTCAGACTCAGCAGCTCTCTCAAGCTTAGGATACCTTTTTTTTAACATCTGCAGTGTTTAAGGAGGAAAATTGTGAACCCTCCCTTGCTATTAGAAGCAGATGACCAGCTTTGAAGAGGGTGGCAGCCATGGCTGTCTTTTCCTACAGTATGTGTAATTTCAGCTACAAGCGATGCTTTTAATAGTCTTGAACAATGAGTTTCAGTTGTTATGTGTACAAGTTAGCATGTTTCATCTCCACTTTTCCTTTACAGGAGTATAAGTTTGCCTCACATTCAAGGACAGAAAATAATACTCATTGAACTTGTGCCTAAGCACCTGTCTTTTGATTCCAGCAGATTCACACTTCATACAGGCATTGACATGAAACTCCTGGGACACAAACGCATCTTTCTGACAAGTGCCCAACATATGATGGTAACTGATTATGATGTTTCTTGAATGAGCTGAGCAGCGGAGAGTTATCAACAAACATCCTCAAAACTCAGCAGCTCCCACCCCCCACCCATCACACGTGTACCCGCAGAGCAGGGGCTAGGCAGGGCACAAGACCCTTGACCTCATAACCTCTGAACAGACTCAATTAAAAAAACATACTCAGGGCAAGGAACCTTTGAAAACGGTTTGGTCTTCTAAAACATGCCGCGCTAATCAGCTGCCAACATCACCCTCGCTCTATTTTTTGGTTTGGTTTTTTTTGTTTTGGTTTTTTTTTTTGAAAGTTGTTCCCTCCCAGAGGGTGTGTGTGCCAGGGCACAGGGAGGTGTGTCAAACATGAGGCAGTGCACATGAAGTGCCATAGGCTGGAGCTCACGGCAGCAATCATGCTTTCACACTCCAGCCCGATGAATCTGAAATCTGTGAAACAGCTACAGATGCACTGCAGATGCGCTGGCTGGATGAAGCAGGCGAACAAGGTTGTTGTTCATGGTTGTAGAGACTGGGGCAGGACCAGCTGTTTTCCCTTTGCAAGCTTCCCATAGGCGTTCACATTAAACAGTCACTAGAGTAAAACTCAGAAATTATAAACATCCCCGGGATAACCCTGGGGTCCCAAATTTAACCAGTCTTTCCACAAGCACCAAAACTACACTTTGGAGGCTCAGACACAAACACTTCCCCTTTCTAGCCACATACAGCTTTTATTTTCACAACAGGGGAAGACAAGTGGGGAGAAAAGTCCTTGCCCAGCAGCTATGACCTTGGATTTCTCAGCTGCCACAGCTACAAGGTCCTGTGAACAATGTAAATCACTGGTTTCCTGCAGCTCCGATTCTGGCTATGACTAGTGAACTGGGGAAAGAAACAACCCCGTTTTGGTGCTTCCAGGTGAGCTTCATCCAGAAATATGAGCAAGACACTCGGCTACCATAAGCCTCTCCAGACCTTCCTAGCACCAGACCTTCCCCTGGCAAGGCTCACCTTTCAAGAGCTGGTATCTGCAACCATCATCAGCCTGCACACTGCTGCCTTAGATCTTGTTGGCTCCCACCAGGATCCTGCATCCTTCCATGTGCCTGTCTCACTCTCCTCTGAGCAGAAAGACACCACCTAAAAGCAGTTCCTGAAAGCCAGAGAATGCAGATGACTGTGGAAAGCACAAAATATGCCACTGCCTGTCACTCGGAGATTATTAGATTTATTGATAGAACTTCTCTAATTACAAGATCACTGTGAAATAAAATATTGAAATGAATTAAAAACTAAGACACTGGAAAAATCCACAGACTGAATTTTTCTGCACTTTCTTCACAATCCACTTGTAAGCAGTAACTGCTTTGCAGTCTGTTGTTTGTCTACACTGGTTTACAGGAGTTCTTATTTGGAGGGATGGAGAATAATTCATTAAGGATATTTTTCAAAAAAGGTTGTGCCACACAATTGCAGAAAAGCCAAAATTCAGGAAATTTTTTTTCTGTTTTTTTTTTCACTGAAGAGAATACTACTAGGCTTCTGGATCTTGGCTTTCATGCAACATTCTCACCATGAATTCATGAGATGTTTTAATTCCTGATGGCTACCTGCAAGCACACCATCCATTTTCTAAAGCCTCATTTCAACACTCAGTCCCAACAGTGACTGGGAAAGGGGATGACAGAACATTCTGTGTCAGCAGTGCTCACAGCACTTCCAGGTGGGTGGGAGGCCCCCTCCTCACATCTTCAATGCAGCCTCTTTTCATTGGAGAAAGGTGGTGTGCACATCCAGCAGCAGGCATAGGTGGGTGGAAGAGAATGCCCCTGCATCTGGTACAAGGCCCTGGCACCAGCTAGGCAACTTAGTGTCTTCTGATGCAGTTTGGGGTCAGGCACTGCTTGTTGTCTTCAGCCCTGTCTGCAACATCTCCCCTTCACTGGGATCCCCACTCCCAAAAGGAAGTGCCTTCAGCAGAGTAAGGTGAATGAATGTTCCTTCCCGACCAACTCCCTTCTACACTTCACTGAGGTATGAGGAGGTCAGACTGAAGGAACAGAACTAAAAGGCCAATATATTATTATTCAAACCAAGTACCTGCCACTTGGGGGGTGGGGGTGAGGAAAATTGAAGTAGTGTAATTATTACTTTCTTTCACAATAAAAGTAGCTTTTACTCTCTAAGACATCTTGGGATGCTCCTGCTGTGAAGTGAACAACAGCTTACATGCTGGAAACACATTTCCCTAAAACTTTCTGAAGCAAGCAATATTTGACAAACATCAAAAATCTGAACATAGCCTGTCTTTCTTTTATTCTTGGTGATTATTAATATTCTTCAGCTACAGGAATATCAAAGTCTTTGGCGATGATGGATGTAATTTAGCTACTCTCTAGAGATGGCTTTAGAGAATGCGTAATCAACTTTATAAATGAGCAGCTGGCCTGCACAGTAAGGTGAACTCTGCATTTCACCAAAATGAATAATGAATTACATATACCGTGCATTAAGAAGAAGATTGGCAATCCTCTTAGAAACTATTTAGTGTTTCCTTCTTTTTCATTAGAGTCTCATTTCTGTCACGTGTTAAAAGGAAAACTTAAAGCCTGGCTGCTGCTAAACATACCCCACCTTTACACGCACCACCGGCACCCAAGCACCAACCAAGACAGATGTCTGGGATTTGCCTCCCAGACACGGACCTGAGTCTGAAGCAGTTTCTATTGGTCTGCCCAGACTCTGTGGAGCCTTCAGTGGCGACAGCGGTAAGTCTGAGGCTCCAGCTTTAGGATTTGTCCTTTACTGGCCTAACAAATGGATAATCTCAGCAAAATGGCAAGTATTTGTTTGTATATTGAACAAAAGTATTTGACTTCAGGATCAGTCCAAGCCAAGTCTATTTCTCTGAAACTCTGTGATCCGGGACAAAAGTTTGCTCAGGCCCAAGGGCATTTTGTTGACTTTCCACCGGCCTTTCAGGATATAATGTGATTTCTCAGGTCTTTGTGTGGAAATGATTTGTGACTCTCATATTCCCATTGAGAATAACCCATCCATTATATAGCCTCCAGCAAAAGCTGCACTGTGACAGGTCTTTTGAGGTCAGATAGGCTACTGCAATGCTTCAAATGGGCAGGCATGTCATACCCACATTTCTTGTGGTTCCTCACAAAGCAGAGAAAGCAAGCAGAAAGGAAAGGAGGAAAATGTGGAAACTGCAAAACTAGGCACCCACCTCTTTACAGGGGCACATTCACACTCAGCTTTACATTTTCTTCTGATCACAGTTTCTAAATATCACTTCAGCTGCCCTCCTCTTTCCCCTAAGAAATGCTACCTTCCCCCTCCAAAACACCAGGAAGCCTGTCCTGAGTTGCCTAGGTGTGCCTGATCAGATTTCCCTGGCATGTGAACTTCAGTTTCTTATTACCAGATATGCTTGGAAAACAGCAGGAAGAGAACAAGAGTGGCATCATTGCTCAGTTCTAGCCCAAATATGTCTGTGAAGTTTGTTTTTTTCTGATAACATTGGCTTCATTTAGGAAGGAATTGTGAAAGAGTGATGGAGGTTGTAGAATGTATTCAGCAGCAACATAAGCTAGGAGAAAAAGTGTGCCTGTGGGAGCATATAGAAATACTTCCAGGCTTCATGCTCCTTGTGTGCTGCAGACATTCAGCACACAGCTCTGAGTCTCAGGACATTGCTGTAGGCTTGCTGAGTCCACGCACTTTTTAATGAGTTCAGCAGAACACCAATAATCCTCTCTGCACAGGCTCTAACAGGCAACTATTTTGGGTGCTTCAAGCATCTGGTGATAGAGATATTCCAAATTAAACGTAGCACCCAGCAGTCCCATCTTATCACTCTTTATACTGGGACTTCCCTCTTTTAGCAATGTGGGATGTGAGAAAGTCAACAAAGACCTGGATCATCACATCTGTATATAAACCAAAACCAAACATGCAGAGATCTTGGCACCTAGTTCTGCTTCTACCACTGAGGCCATAGATGGCAACAACGTGTGGAATAACACCACCTTTTTCAGGCATCCCCAACACTTTAGAAGCCATCTTGTAGGGTAGAATCACAGAAGGTGTCAGGTTGGAAGGAACCCTTAAAAGTCATCTATTCCACACACACCCCCTCCCTCCCGCAGTAAGCAGTGACATCCTGCACTAGATCAGGTTGCTCAGAGCCCCATCAAGACTGTCCTTGACTGTCTCCAGGGTTGGAGCCTCCACCACTTCTCTGGGCAGCCTGTGCCAGTGATCCACCACCCTCACAGAAAAATCTTGGTTAAGGACCGTGGCTATTGCCAAAAGCTGGCAAGGTGCTGATGGCAAACAGAGCTTTGTGCTACTGACATACCTACAGCTTTAACCCCAAGCACATGTGGCAGCTGCTCTCATGGTAGTTCCCAAACTGTCAATGACCATCGCTGCGACACTGCCTTACAGCTGGCAGCCATTCCAGATGATGTGACCAAACAGGGATAAAAGGGCTGGCTTTTTAACTCTGAGACTCCCTTCTCTTCCTCTTGTTGACCAAGGCATGAAGGCAAGAGACAGGGAACTGAACATGGAGTTTAGCAGGTGCTCCTCTCAGAAGTCCCGAGAGCTCAGTTTGGCACGTTCAAGGCAATGCTTGGATCTCATCTGCTGGGTACTGAGAGCAACACAGAGGTTCTCATCACAGTGGATAGCCCCTTCACTTCTGCATTCTCCTTCTTAATTATTCAGCTGTGCTTGTCTTCTGTTCTCAGATCACCTGCAGGTTTTTTAACATCTACACTTCACAAAAATGTCAGGAAGTAATTTGTTTCTGAATTTCTAAACAAGCTCATTCCATGCCTAAAGTAATTAGTCTTAAAATATATTTTGAAAGGGAACTATAGACAAGAACCAATCTGTTACTAAAACTTGAAGATTTTTCTTCCTGTGGGAAGCTTGCCGCCTCTCAAAAATAATACCACAGCCTCATTAAGATTGAGTCAGTTCTACGTGTTTTCTGCTGAGCCTCTGGAGAAATGCTCCATAATGCAGGATTGAGGAGGGCATTAATGTACTTAGATGCCACTGAC
Source organism: Heliornis fulica (assembly GCA_013399135.1). Lineage (NCBI taxonomy): Eukaryota > Metazoa > Chordata > Aves > Gruiformes > Heliornithidae > Heliornis > Heliornis fulica. The sequence goes on from VXBZ01000002.1 coordinate 31,660, forward strand.
ACTCCATATGCAGCAAGCAGACAGTTATTTGCATCCTCTCTCCTGAAAGCAAGGTTGCTTTCCCAGGGGAGACCATTTTGTATTTCAGAAAACACATTTCCAAGGCTTATTCTTTTGCTGTTGTTTCCAAGAATAGACTGTACACTACAGCATGTCAAGTGGAAAAATTACAGGAGGCTGACGTGCTGGGCCATTCGGATCAGGTCACGTCACAGCGACCTCACCTAGGTAGAGAGAGTAGGTTGAGTCCTCAGAAGAAAGAACAGAATTATTCAGTGGCTACAAATGCCTGGGGACAGGTGCCTGGCAAGCCATCCTCATCAGAATGTTTACTTGTGTGGTTTTTATTCCTCTCTTTAACAGGTAGTGTGAGTAGCCAGCACTACTCCTTAATACTGATTTAGGGAGCAAATTAGTGCAATCTAGTAAGAGGCATTATGCAGGATCTGTGAAGTAAGAACAGACTCTCCTTCCCAGTAAAATCTGAGACGTTTACTGCTTTTACTTGTTTTGAAGAAGAATCCACTACATGTTTTCTGTTGTCCATTTGTCCATCTGTGCAAATTCTGAGGAGCAAAAAACAGCTCCTCAGTAAAAAAAAAAAAAAACCAACAGAAAAAAAAGGTTTGGCTACTTTTAAAAAGTCTAAGCGAAATAGCCTGTAGGCAACAGTCAGCTCAAGCACAAGTAGAGCTTTAAAGAAAAAAGGGCTGTTAGTGTGAGCAAGCTGCAGTGCATGGGCAAACAAAGTGCCACACAGGAGTGCAGGGCTGTGCAACATAGGATGTCTAGTGAGGAGAGCTGCCATATACGAAGTGTAACAAGACGCTCCTAATTCAGCACCTAAATAAAACTCCTTGCAAGGCTGCCTGCACGTGCAGGAGGTGAGCTGTACTCTGGTGGCGTGCTATGCTATGTGTGCCAAAGGACCTGGACGGCCCTGTAAGCACATGACAAAATACAGAGCACTGCAATATGGGCCCACGCCCTACCCCATCAAGTATCTGGGTGGAGGTATGTTTTCTTGATGTTTCGGTCTTCTCCTCATAAGTCTGCCTGAGTCCACTTCCATATCTTACCCTCCCTAATCAGCAAGAGGTGTAACCAGCCGCAAGTAGCAATCAAAGTTTCCTATTATGGAAAGCTTTCTGCTGGAAAATATTATATTTATTATTATATTTAATATATTATTTATTATATTATTATTATATATTATATATATTATCTATTTATTTTAAGAAGGCAGTCACCAATGACATGGTTATGATAGGAAAAAGAGCAGCAAAATGAAAGTGAAACCCTGAACTGAGTTGTAGTCTCAAAAAAAGAGAAACTTTTAGTAAAGTTTCTCTTTTTTTGTCATAATAAAACTGTAGATGGTATTTTGGTAAGAAATAGGACCAACTGCCAAGTCAAGTCAGCAGGTATTACTTATGCATTAACAAAGATTATTCCACAATTCAGTGCAATCCTCACAGTCAGTCTTCAAATAGAG
>VXBZ01000002.1:33524-44429 GCA_013399135.1 Heliornis fulica
CCCTTCCCATAGCTCTCTTCGCCCCCACCCCCTTTGTTGCTGTATGCGGATTGATTTTTATTCTCATTGATTACATAGTAGGCAATATGTCCAAGGCTTTTTGTTGTCTGTGAGCTCAGTGACTACTGGAACTGAAAACGAAGGCAACTGATTTTCATGGGTGTAACTGTGGGGGGTGGTATCAGCACCAGAGCACAGCCACCTGAAGCTCAGCACTCTCAAAGCCTGCAGTGGAACAAGTCTGGAAGTGCTGCATTGATGTCCCACCCTGCTTCCATTAATCTTTCCCATCTCTGCTGCCTCCTCACTTGTCCTAGAGTTACAGAAAATACATGAATGCTCTGTAAAAAAAAATACACCAATCTTCAAAGGCAACATTTTTTGTCTTTTCTCCTTTCACAAAACAGAGACTGTTTCCCTCAGAAAGGGACTCCTCTCAATCTCCAAGTTTGTTTATTTTATATGTGTTTTTTCTTGAAGCTCCTCTTTCATTCTCTGCTACAGTGCTTGAGTCCTTTGACAGCTTATTATTTCTGTTTGAGAGAAACCCCACTCACACAGACCACGTCTGTCACCTCACTACATATCCAGTTTAAAAAAAAAAAGCACAGACCAAATTATTAATGGAGGTGAGCAAGAGGAGACTGAGCTGTTCTAATACTTTCTTGTCCAAATGCTAACATTTTAAGTCAAGCTCAGATGATGTGACTGTGCTTCAGTGACACTGATCAGGGATTAGGGTGGGGGAGGGGTGGGAAATAAAACAAAATTTTTTTTTAAAAATAAATAATATTATCTTCCCGTACATTTGTACTTCCTGCCTTAATTAAGCTAGGCAGGAATATTGCTGTTACTAACAATATCCAACCATATAATGATGACACTGGACCAGCAGCACACACCAAATCAAGGCAAATGGTGGCAGAGGCTTTATGTTTGATTGCCCTGGGCAGGGGGCTCTGCCCCCCGCTAGTCAGACCCCTGTCCCAGGACTGCCCAGGACCCTTGAAGGACAAACCAGCCTGTAGGGCAGGGGTTTCATGGGCAGCCAGCTCTCACCCTTCAGGGCCGTTTGGGCTCAGAGCAATGAGGCAACCACTTGCTCTCTAGATGATCTCATAGCTTCATCCATTGCTCTTCATCACACACCTGTCACACATTCATAAAATTTGTGAGTACACATTTTACAAATGTCCAGCTTGAGCTGCAGTAAAATGAGGCTCCAAGGAGTAGTGAAACACTTGCCAAAAAGAAACCTTAACCGGGAAGAAATTTCACAGTAACCATTCCCCATGTCTTGTCTTTTTTTAATTTCTTGTTCATGAAGAAAAATATTTTAGCTAAGGAGAGCACTTCATTTGAGTTTCTTATTCAGCTCTGGTTTAAAGATGGTTTAAAAAGTTTTGGGTTTGGTTGTGGTTTGGGGTTGTTGTTTTGTTTGTTTGGTTTTTTTAATTTTGTAATTAGGGGAGGGAAGGTGCATCATTTCAGAATCATTACATCTGTATGGACTACTTCCCACCTGAAAGGAGGTTCATTCTCGGGTGCCATGAGCTGAGGACACAATTCTTCCACAAAAGATGACATTACAGTTGAAGTGGTTTTAAATTTAGGACAGGATAAATTTTGTATCACCTTCAAATGCAGTAGCATTCATAGCTAAAGGAGGCTTTGGGTGGATTTTCAAAGCATGCTGTCACCAGGCTGGTTTAGGTGAAAGCACTGCCTTTAACAGGGAGTCCTAGCCAGGCTGCTTCTCAGTCCATGTGCCTTACTGCTACTGGTGCTGATGAAGCAGCTCAGGAGGAACACAGATTTATGCTAGCAATCTACTTTGAATCAGGCACAGCATCCAAGCACAACATAGCTGCAAGAGTAACCAAGTGGTCTGCAATGAGATCCCTTTGACTGTCCCTTGCTGTCACTGCAACTGGCCTGGCTGTTGTTGGCAAATTATTTCAATGTTAATGTTGTCTTCAGGCTCAGTTTTCAAGCCTAACAAATCCATTGCAGATTCCTCTTAGAGACTAGGCAAGCCAGGACTATGATTTGGCAAGGCTTATTCAAGGCAGTTGATTTGTCACTTCCCCTGTAACTCCCCACACATAGAATCATAAAAATTGGAAAACACCTTCAAGATCTTCAAGTCCAACCATTAGCCCTACGCCACTGAATGACTAAAGCATCTCCTGAAGTGCTTTGTTTGCTTTTTTTAAACACCCCCAGGGATGGCCACTCCATCACCTTCCCAGGCAGCCTGTTCCAATATTTCACCACTCTTTCAATGAAAAATATTTTCCTAATATCCAATCTGAATTTCCACTGGTGCAACATGAGACCGTTTCCTCTTGTTCTGTCACTAGTCACTAGGCCTGGCCACTAGGCCAACACTTGCTGCGCTACAACCTTCTTTCAGGTAGCTGTAGAGCACAATAAGGTCTCCCCTCAGTCAGGTAAATGACATCCACAGCCCTTTCCAGTGTCCAATAAGCAGGTCATACTTTCATAGAACATCAGGATAGTCAAATAGGACCTCCTTGAGGCCATGTTGACTGGGCCGGATCACTTGGTTGTCCTGCATATATTGCATAATGGTACTCAGGATGATCTGCTCCATTATCTTCCCCAGAAATCCCACACAGATGCCCTACCAGTGCTACCAGAAACCATTTTCCTTGCAAACAGGAAACATCTTCTATACCATATCCATGCTGCATTTAGACAGGTACAAAAGACAGAGAAGTTGAAATCTTTTTTTCTGTTTTTCAAGTAAATACAGATACCAAAGGCAAGTGCTAACTGTCACAACCATCCCTTGCTTCAGCAATATTAAAAAACTCTCAGATCCAAAAAAAAACAAATTAAAAAACAAGTACACTCCCGAGACTAGAGAAGACCTACAGAGCAAACCACATTAAAATACAAAACAACTTTCAAACCACAGTGTGTTCTCTCTTTCATCCCTCCTCTTATGATAGTGCTACCATGGATAGGCATTAAAATTCTTTTTGAGTATTTGTTTAAACACTGCTTATAGTGTTTAGTATATTCATTATGAAAATTGTCATGTCCTTATGTTCATCATTTCAAGTCCTGCACAATTAGGATATATCCATCAACACCATCGTAAAATATACACCTGCACTGCAATCAAGTCCAAATATAAACTATAACAATTCCTCCCAACAAAATATTATGTGCACAGTTTGGAAATTTTAAAAGGACACCATATTCTTAAAATTTTTGCACTTAAAACATAAAGAAGAATAAAAAATCAGGTCACTTTGACTTGACATTCATCTCCCACACACATGAAAACAGAATTTGATTCATAAACTGATCAAGATCTGTCTTAAAAAATAAAGGCTTTTAAATAACTTACTATTCACCTTGGCAACTTATATGTGGACCTGCTTCCTAGCTATTCCCCAATTCATCCTCTTATTTTTGTGCTGGTATTGCCTTTCATCTTGGAATAATTCCTCTCTCCCCCAACCCTGGCCAATTTCCTTCATTGGGGCTTGATCCAGCATCGCTAAGCCACCAATGAGGAGAACAGTAGTTAAAGCTCCCACATAGGTAATACATTTCTGCAATATACACATTGCACAGGCTGTAGGAATTAATGGCTTCTGATATCTTGAACATCTGCTCCCTGAAAGCTATGCCAGTCTGTAGCATCAAAGCTACAGAGGTAGACAGGATAGAGGACTGGCCCTTCCCTGCTATCCATCACCATGAGGTGGAGGTGTCTGCCCCTGTGAGCACAGCTGAACAGCTGTCCAACCACACCTCTTCTACAGGTTACCAAAACACAGAGGAGCAACATGGTGAAAGCATTGGGTTAGCAGACTTGCCTAATTCTTTAGAGTTTCAACCTTTTTCCTTTTCTTTCTTTTATTTTTTTCTTTAATAATTGTATCACTTCAGACACCTCGTGTAAGAACAGATTAAAATAGATATTATACACCAAAAAAATGCTCTCCAGATCCCCAAAATTGAATTCTTAAAGGTCCAGGGCAAGATGCCTCTCATTTCCTAAAGGTAATTGTGCCCCTTGAGAATATCAGAGCAATGGTTTGCAATAAAGAGAGAAAAAGTTATTTATCTGCCATATTTCTTTCTTACCAACCACTCACCTTCTTTGCCGTTATACAGAAATTACAGCTGAATGGAGGGGTATGTTACAGTGCTGCATTACTGCACTATGCATACTTGGTGACATCTGCCATCCAGTGTTTGAAAGAACATTTAGTTTTTGAAAGAAGATGTTGATGAAGCATTCAAAAGCCTCCAGGTCACTGTAAGTGAATGCAGCACTTTAAAAAGCACTGAGGCAAATGAAATCTCCTCCGATGTCCTGTGCACTGCACAACCATCTTTCCCTGATACTCCTAAAGGTCATTCTGAAACACTACCTGTAGCAGCAACATCTAAGCTACCAAACCCAAGATACCAAAGACTCTGGCTGACAAAGGTGGAGTACTGGTATTCTTCAGACTTTTGCTATAGTATGCAAGAGGCAATTTAGCAGCCAAAAGGAACAAGAAAGAGAAGGGAAAGAACACGAGAAATCCTAGTTTCTTGTATTGTAAAATATAAATTGTCTGAAATGTTTTAAATTATTCCATTTACCCAGCTTCTTCTCAGTCTATATTTATGGCTCACAATTGACAAGAAACTTAGAAAAAGTATTCAAATGTTCCAGAGTAAAATACCACCTTTCAAGGTACAAGGTATTGTAAGTTGTTTTCACTGTTGATTTATCTGAAAGGTCAATATGCAAAAATTGCAGAAACACAGGTCATCTAGAAAGGCCTGCTGTCAACTTCCCCAAAACTCCAAGCAGCAATGGTTTTGTGCTGTGTAATCCTGGAATTCTAAGAGAGTTAGTGCTGTCCCCTGTACAGAAATTCAAGCCAATTCAATATTTAGAGTTGAAAGAGCTGGCATTTCTGCACTTCTCTTGGTAGGGAAAAGAAGGCAGATCCCAAATAAAGGCATACCCTAAGAGATCCAATAACTTACCTTCACAGTGCAAGCCACAGTCCTGCTCCTAGAATCTTATTCTAGGCACAGTGGAGAAAATGTTGCCATGTGACTTGGGAGTCACAGGAGAAAGACCCTCATATCAGTCCTTTTATGTTGACCCAGTGATGGGAGAGGAGATAACGGTAGTTTTATAAGCCAAAAAAAAAATTATAATAACAACAAGAATATAAAAAAAAATAAATAAAATGCTCAGCTCAACTGCCCACCACCCACTGATCAATGCCTATCTAGTTCCTGAGCACCACCCCTCCCCCCACCCCAGACAGATTCCCCCTAGTTATAAACTGGGGGAATATCCCTNATTCACATCCTAAATCCAAAATGCAGCACTATACCATCTACTAGGAAGAAGCCAACCCTAGGACAGAGAGGAAACACAGAAGGAAATAACCACCCAAATTCAGGTGGGAAAAGAGGAAGAAAAAACACACTGCAGTTACTTTATAACTGACCTACCACTAGATGATTTGACACAGGTAAAACCTACACTCCAGATACAGTAACGCAGGGCAAAGTTAGTTACTGCTGAACTGAACATCCTCACTGGAAGTCAGAGGTGCCCAGTGTCTGACACGGGCACCCAAAGGATCCAACAGGAGCTGTATAATTAAACAGCTCTATTGCTACAGATTTTCATCAAAGTCTGTGAGAACACTTTCAGACAGGGAGAAAGTAGGTAGCCTTTCAAGCCTGTAGGTTTTTGAGGAAGGTTTGAGTAACTGAGGAAAGATACCAAGAAGTCCTGCAGAGTGATAGATGAAATTCAAAAAGACAAGAAAACAAATAACAAACAGAACAATTGAACAGACGAACTCCATTTTTACATGTGACATAAGAGGGCTCTCAGATGTTCTCCATCCCTAGTGAATAGCAATGATGCACTTAAAAGCGAATGGTAGACTTGCCCTTGTTAGAGAAAATAACTTGGAACTTCTGTGCTCTTACACTGTTCTGCATCAACTTCTCCCACCTTGCTTTCTGTCAGAGACCCTCAACAGCTTGTTTATTCTACCACTGCCTACATTCTCATTGGGACAGTTGCAGCTACGTACATACATACAGTATCAGAATAGCGGGACACTGACACAGGCATTGAAATAGGAAGAAAACAATATTCCAAACACTGCAACCTCAGAGAGTTCTTTAGAATGATCCTTGTAAGAGCATGAGAAAGTACCCCTGGGAAGCAACAGCTTGAAATCAATGTTACAGTAGGTACAATAACAGATCTACAAACATTTGTTTTATATGAAGAAGGAATAAAGAAGTTGACTTTTTTCTATATTTTAAACAGAGAAGAACATCTCCTGTTATTGTTGAATCATTCCCAACTTTCTCTGTAGCCTACTATATGTTCTTCAGAGAATGCTTCACCTCTACCACCTCCTTCAATGTCCTCAGGAGACAGCAACATCTTATCTCGTCACGTTCACAAATTAACAATGAAATGTTTTTCTCAACAAGTTATTTGCATTTTGGTTGACAAAGCTACCTTTCAGTTATCTTCCATGTCCTCTTTTCTGGAAATACACATTCCCACATTCTAACAGGGACAGAACAGATCAGTAGGAAAAAAAAAAAAAAAAAGAAGCATCTCTTAGGTAAAATTTTGCTTGCTTGAAAACAAACCAAAGCAAAACAACTACAGGTACAATCCCTTGTAAGCAACACAGTATTCCAAAAACAACCTTCATCTCTCCCTAAAAGCTAAAGCATCCCTTATTCTGGACATAGCTGCCGTATACTGCAGACAAATGTAGCAATTCTTCCTCAGAAATACACCGGAGAACCCTGGGCAAAGACACTGCCTGTCTCACAGAATTAATCAAGGGGCACCATGTCCTGCCAACTGCAGCACAAGTTCTGATTAGAAACAAATTTCTCTGCTGATTTTTTCCTGTGTAAGAAGAGGCATTCCAACTATATTTATAGCCAGCTAAAATTTTAGCTGTGCAGCTCAGGGAGCAGTCCTGTGGGGAAGTCAGGAACAAGATTTTGTACTGCAAAATAAGAAGGAAGCAGGAAAAGCACAGCATACCAGTAGCTCACCTGGGGAAAAAAAAGAAATGCCTGTTTTGTGTGCAGGAAAGCACTAAACCAAGAGGAGACATGGAAGGTTAGAGGAATGAAAGAGATAATGTGTATGTCCAGAAGCACAGCCTCTTAACTTTATCCAATAATATATGTTATCTGTGCTTAGTATTGCCATACTACTTTTTCAGTGTCCATAGTACCTCTTTGAAGCAGAGCTGTACTTTGCAAGGACACGTAGCACTGCTTCTCTGATTCTTTGATGTCCAACACCTTTGCTGCCCCTTGCTCTAGCCACATCAGTATAGCTACTGTTACATCATGACAAAAGCATTGAGGAAGGGCAACATGATTTACCTGCATTAGAACCCAATATCCTGTTTTAAAAGTCATTGCTTATTTAAGAGGCATGGCTAAGAAGAGATATAGAAGCACGTATTTTTCTGAGGACAAGATCAAGTTAATGAATACAGATGTTCTTCTGTGTTGCCACTTTATACCAGCAGTTCACCCAGATATGTGACACCTGCACTACACAGGATGTCTACAGAAATATTCCTGCACAGTTTTTCCTACTCCTCATAAAATATTACTGGTTCCTCTGACTGTGATGGATGTCCTCTTCTTTTGTTTTCCATTGATCCTAGATTGAAAAAGAGCAGTAAACCAGCCTCTTTGCTGCATTTATATCTTCCAATGTTCACAACTGAAGTGCTGAATTAGGATTTCCAGTAGCATTTATAGCCTAGGGTTTGCCACATCAGTTTAAGAACATGCTGCATCAAATAACTCAATGGCTTATTTTCTTGCCTCTTAAAAATTGTTTTTGTCAACTTATCCTCAAATGAAGGCTCTTCCATCATTAGTCAAAGCAAATGGGTGTTCTGATGGAGATCACTGCACAGGGAGGCTCTACTAAACATCAGCCTTAGGCAGCCTGCAATGATTGGCAATATCACAGCTGCTAGGCTGCAGAATAACTTTTGATAAAGTTTTAATGTTGACTGGAATGATGGAGAAAACAAAAATTCCTCTGTATGAGGACGTTTTTGTAATTTTTCTGTGGAAAAATCTCTGTATGTGTATTTCAAGACTGAAACCTGTACAGTAAGTGTGCTGGTAAAACCTTCTGCTGCAACATAATCTGTACATAAGCTGTAGACAACAATAATATTTGTGACCAAAGTCTAAATTTGGGCAACCTTTGGTGAAGGCTTTGTTTTGGGACACAGTGGAGAAGAAGTTAGGCAAAGATAGCATCAGTGTTCATCACATGGTAGGATTCAGCTACGCTTGATATGTATGCAAGGACATCTTCTGTTTCCATTCCTCATACAAAACCAAATAATAATTAGGAAACACCACAGGCTTCCTTGGTTAAGTACTGGTACCAATATTAACATGAACACCCAAAGGAAAAAAAAAGGGTGCTGTCGCTTTGACATATGGATTATACCACATGTTGATCAAGGTAAGGGTATTACAGGGCTCAGATGAGAAGATCCACATCCTCAGAAAGATCTCATATCAATGCTAAAAAGCAAGGTGCAACAGAAATTCATTGTGTTTCACTTCTGATAAAGTAAATGCTTGTTCTTGAAGCCTGTGTGTTGCTCTGAGGCAGAAAGACAGTACTGAAAACAAATTCAGACATGTAACTCTTCCACATACCTTATGTCATGTCAAAGCTATTAATAGTAAGTTGCACATCTCAGCTGAAAATTGCCATTTAATGCCACTATTTACTTTAAATATGATGTAAAGACTTATTAATCAAGTCTGGCTATTTTTTTCTAAAGCAATAACCAAAAACTTGTCCTTCAACTGACCAGTTTGGTATCCAGAAACACACAGACACGTATCACTGATCCAACGTATACTTAAGCTGTACCTGTATGAAACTGTAGGTTTAGTGCTTTGTAGATTATGTATTACCTGCTTTTGATAAAAGTGTTACTAATACCATCAGGTACACCCTTAGCATGCCCACCAAAGTCATTTAGAGCAATGTGTGATTTTAGGCAAGAACATTGGTGGAAGAAGCCATAAGGAAGCTGATAAGCCATGCACAAGTTTTGAACTCAGGACACACTATATTAGCTCTAAATATTTCAGCAACTGCACTGTTTTGAAGTTAAAAGTCCTTGGGTAATATACTGCAGGTTTACTCTTTGCCCCCCAGCACTGTCGTTACCAGAAAACATTAGGGGGGTTGGTGTGTCATGTGTAAGCAGTGTAAAACTCAGTGTCTTCATTAAACCCTTTTCAGTACCTGCTAAAGAGTCACTAACTGTCCTTTAATTAATGTAACTGGATTTTTGCTTTTTAAAAATAATTAAAAAAGGAGAGAAAGAAAAAAATAGCCACAAGGCACTCCAATAGCATTTGATCAAGAGGACCTCCACCTTGGAAAAGAAACTGTAGAAAAAATATGGTCTAGGAAGACTCCAGGCTATCTTTGACAGTCTGTACAGATGAAATGGAGATCTATTCAAAAGTTAATCGCCTTACCTCATCTTATCAATTTTTTTTTGTTTTGTCAGTTCAGATGTGCCATTGCTGAGAGGTCACACTTTCAGCCAAAAATGTACAGAAAGATGTACTATAATATTTAGTTTTTATTGTGCCAAGTTCTGGAAAAGACAATGAGTTGATTGGTCCAGGATGGGACATACAGGAGCTGGGGGAAGGAGAAGTAACAGTTGAAGGGACAAAACACCATTTTGCACCTTTCCAGTAAAGAACACCACAACAGCAAGAAACACAAAGCCAAAGAAAACTGCAGCAGTGTAGGGAGATGAGATGCAGAAAAGGTGAAAGGCAGGAGCAGTGCTGGAGAGTTGCAAGACCAGAATGTTTCAGTTCAGTGTGACTTTGGGGAAACGGTTTCTCCGGTGACTCAGTTCTCCTCTGCTTAACACTGGAATGACAACATCTCAAACATGTTTTGTCAATGGTTTGCTTTTTCCCACTGGCCTTTCAATGGTGTGCTAACCCACAGATAAATAAAAGCATGTGAGTTTGTCTGTCAGGGTTTGCAACTGCCTATGGTTTTCGAGTTCATGGTAAGAAATGCAATCCTGTGCTGACCTGATGTAGTGCAGCACAAGTTTTTCCCTCCCTCCCTCCTGCACAGAGGACAACTCTCTGGAATTTGCAGGTGTCCAGTGAAACATTTAGAGCTGCCAAGCACTCAGAGCTGAGGTAGGTCGTTGGGAAGAGCAGTGAAATAGGCAGACAAAGGAAGAGCTAAGGTGACACTTGCCTGATTCATTACTGCAGGGACACAGAGACCGTCTGGGTCGCAGTCCAGGTCTGTCTGACAGTTCTTGTCATTGCACAGAACAGCTGCAGAATGAAGACTCCCATGTGGGAAAAAATGAACTGCAATGGCTTTTTGATTTATGAAGAAAAAAAGCTGTCACTCCTGACTGCTCCTCAGAGGCTGCCTGTGCAGTACTTACCAATAAACCATCTTGGACCATACGGCTTGCCTAGATTTTTAAAATAAGGAAACACTGTCTCAAAACTTCTGATGATATGCCAAATATTTTGCCAAAGTGTCTGTTTGAAAGGGAGAAAAGTCCCATAGAGTAAGAGCTAATCTCTTCTGAAAGATAAAGTTTAAAAAGAAAATAACTAGAAATTCCCAGAAGGGAGTGTCATGTGATTAAGAGGAAGCTTTATTATCGAACTCATGCTACAGCACCTGATGAAAGCAAATGCAAGTAACATAGGAAAAAAATCACATTTCAGTTCTCAACAAAGTTTTAGAACTAACAAAAAATTAATTTTCCTCCTTTTTAGGTATTCAAATTAATA
>VXBZ01000003.1:0-29781 GCA_013399135.1 Heliornis fulica
GCATCACATCAGGACCCATGGATGGGTATATGAGATGCTTAGGGATGTGATTTAGGAGAGAACAGGTACAGTTGGACTCTATCTTAAAGGAATTTTCCAACCTAGTCATTCTGTGATTCTGTAAATGCCTGTTTGGAAAATGCATTTTGAAAGAAATACTGTATTTACACATGAGCTCAAAACTGGTTCTGAGAAATTCAACAGTTACGAAATAAAAAAAAAAAAATTAAAAAATATGAGACCGTAGTCACTAGTCTAATCCAGCAATCATGAAGATTAATTTAAACAATATAACAATAACCCACTTGTCTTTTATGTACCAGCAAACTAAATGCCATGAACTAAGATGCCTTCTATGTCATCTGAAGAATAAAGACGTCAAGCTCAGACATGAAGTCATGTGGAAGCACCTTTTCTTCAGATTCAGTAGGAAGCATAGCCAAGTGAGGAATCGAGCGTAAGTTTTTATGTTTACCTCGGAACACAAAACTAAATGGTTGTGCCAGCCTTGACCATGGATTGAGTTTTGGACTGTGCAACAGATGTGCAACATCAAGAAAAATAATTTAAGCATAGGATCAAGGGTAGCTCAGTTTCCAGCAGTTACACATCTCAGTTTCAAGCTTCTGGACCGTTTGTCACCCACAAAATATTTTTAGGACTGATCCATGGAAAATGTGCTCTGGAACTTATTATGAATAAGAATTACTTCAATGATGTAATGACAGCAGGGCCTGCTTCTGGTCCTATTTCATCTCTGTGGTGTACAATCAAACTTTTCATTTATACTTCTTAACAACAGCTTTTCTGTGCTTTGCTACGCTTTTCTAAATTTTTATTGCACTTGTAAGTCCTTTGGTGTTGCTGAATCTGCCCAAGAGAGACTACTGATAGTCATTCGGGCTGCTATACTTCACTGCCTAAAAACCCAAACCATCCTCTGTAACTTAATAGCTTAAATATTTTTCCTTAAATACCTCTGTCTCATCTACAACCAAGCACCTCCTTACTGGTTAAAATGTCAAGACCGGAAAATTCATTAGTAATTTCTAAAATGGGCACCAAAATACAAAGTGCAATTTATGACTTTCAGACTGTTAGCAGATTTTCTTTTCTGCCTTTTTATCCCTGCAAATTTTGGATGTTCCCTACCTCTATAATGAGTGAATCTTTTTTTCATCTTCCATTCACACTGCCAGCATCTCTGTTTTGACCATTCATCATTTTATATGTCCAACAAACCTGTGGTAATCTAGCATTAGGCAAAACTCTGGAAATTTTTATCAGCTTTTAAGGGAAAAACAAAGGTGATTATGCATACATATTTTTAATTTAAGAAAAAAATATTGCTGTTCTTACAACAAATAAGCTTTCAATTTTTCAGTTAAAACTAGCGATCGGCTTCTATGATAAGGACTAGCTTATTCCTTTGACGTTGGCTAGTGAGGATCCTTGGAACATAAATATATACAATAAGCCAATAATTCTGTCTGCTTTTCTGCTGCTCTTGAGGGTACCTCAGTTCTGGCGAATGATGGGTAATGGGAATTAGAAGGAGGGGGAAAAAAACAGCAATAAAAATATAAATCACAAAAGGAAGGAAATCCATTTGGTCCTTGGCAGCAAAGACACAGCTCAGCTAATCCATGCTGAGTGCAATCCAATACTCCTTTATATAATCCCGTTCTTGTGGAAGAAAATTAAAGTTTAATGCAATAACCTCTGACACAAATCACTTTTGTTGCCCAGAAGCAGATTAAAGAATAGTTAAAATCATACAAATCTAATTTCTTTTCTGTTGTTGTTGTTTTATTTTATCCGGTAACATCTTTATTCTTTAATCCACAGCATCAGGTTTTGATTATTAAGCATATATTCCCAATGTAAGAGGGATTTTCTGATGGAGAGAAGAGGAAAGAAAATAGTGACAGCCAAGGAATGATTAGTTCTTAAATGGTACATGTTAAAGCTCTTTCAAAAATCCATAAATTTTTCATAAGTTCATATGGGTCCTTGCCTTTAATCAATCTGTGCCAAGGGGACATTAAAATAATCGTAAAGGCAGTAGAATGCTATCAGTCATAATTGGAGCTGTAGAGGTCACTCCCATTAGCTATCACTCTTGTATACATATGCATTTGTTGTTCTGCAATGCATTTGAGATTTGCCAACAACAGAACCAAATACAAATTTCTGCAAGATATACACATCAATATAGGAGAGAGAGCAGTGATCCTGATCTTCCATTTTATTACTCCATCCATCAGCTTCAACCTGCACCTCATAAGCAAACTGTACTGAAAAAGAATCACAAAAAAGTAAGATCAAAGCTGATCCTAGGCATATTATGGTCCATACCAGAAGTTCCTTCATGACAGAAAAGGTTACAATTTATCTGAAATTTTGATCAGATTTCTAACTGTTGAAATAAGATCAGATTTTTCATTCTCTTTACCTTTGTCCCCAACTCCAACACATTCTTTCTCACAAATTCATTTGGGAAACATACCTGTCTATATTTCATATGGGTGATATAACTACAGATATATGTGGAGAGAATGCAGGAATCAGTGTACTGTTATGATTTTTCCCAACAGAGCTATCAAAGAATCACCCAAGGCACTTACGAAGTTTGTGAAATACAATATAGAAGTGGAAAGGTTGCATCATGTCTCCAGTATTTCCCTTCGCCACACAGATTTTTGTAGCAATATCCCTGTAGGTGTATGACCAATGCTTAGGGAAGGGAAGGGCTACTGCTGAAAAGAACTTGGGTTAAAAGCATATCTTAAAAACATGAAAAGATCTCTCTCATTTTCTGTTACCTTATACTCCCCTCTTTCACACTATAGGTGAGGAGAAGCCAACATCTTGTGAGAGTTCAAGGACTCTTTACAGTTAAAATTAAGGGTTTCTCCAGAAGAGGTTTCTCAGCAAGCTTTTTGCCAAAAATTGCCATTTTGCTGGGAACAACAGAAAGGATATGAATGACAAGAATCTACAAAATCTGACAATCTGAGAAGATTTATGGGAAGAAAATAAAATCAGTAGGGCTTTGCTGTGCCTCAGTGATATCCGGCTAATTCCTTACTGGACACCATTTTGTAGCACTTTGACATTTGTTCTTACCTACAGCAAGTGATTAGCCCATGGTGAGTTGCACCAGCAAGTCCCATGTAAAAGGCCAACTAAAGAACCATCCATCTCTTTCCTGAATTTCGTCAGGTATTTGGGGTTTTCTCACACTGCTTCATTAGTACTTGATTTTTTTCACTCCTTTTTTAAGAGGATATCACTTGCAATTAAGTGTGTAAAGTACCAACTTTGGTTATTGGCACGTGAAAGCAAATCTATAGAGACTATGTAGCAAGATTTGTATAGCTTTATGAGGAAATGGCCCCAATAATCAAGTTTTAGTTAGAGACGGTATATTTAAAAAGAACAGAATATTTCTGGTAGAGAAAATGTAGGGTCTCATTTTCCCTCTTTACCTCTTCTGTATCTGTGTGAAGAACACCTCAACAGCATATTTTATTACCCTGCAATATTGTGATCTGCTCTAATTATATGAGATCAGTCTGCAGTAGCAAAACTCAATCACTGGTCTCTGGAGTGCCATTTGATCTGTAGGTCAAGTCCTACTTTGCCAGACCACTCGCATCAGCTTCCTGTGCACAGTGGGAAACCTATTAAACATGGTGCAGAAGTGGGGGATGTGCGGAGAGGGTGCGTGTGTGTGTGAATGCGCAGGTGTGTTTTGTAATCCCTTTGCAGCCTGCCAGGCTTAAACTGCAAATGTCACCACCGTGAAAGCAGTAGTTGAATCCAACAGGTGGGGTAATAAACCATGACATTTCTAGCAGGTTTAATTATACTGGGTGTTCTGGGATACCTTTCAGTACCAACACGATTTCACTTGATGTCAGTAACAGGACCACAGACCTAGATTTTACTCTCTGTCCACATGAACTAGGGTGTAAAGTTCCCACCTCCAATACACATTATGACCTTTCAGGTGGTGAAACCTCTGACCTATATCATTCCCATCTTTGCCGGTTCAGCTGCTGGGTGGTGACAACCTGCTAGACTCTGTGTCTGGTCTGACAGTGATTTACTGCATAATAGAATTAAAGAATTAGCATGGTATTCCTGTCCACCCAACCCTAAAGGGCTTTTTGGTGGTTGTAGGAGAGGCTCTTTGGAGTAAATTGCAACATACAGGGATTTGTTGTGAGCCTCTTGCCGCCTAGTGCCAAGACAGTTCATAAATTCAAGTGAAACATGTCATCTATTCTCCTTTTTTTTTTAATTACAGCTCTTTCATATGACAATTTGTTAGATGTATTCTTCAAGAAAAAGCTACCCTACTACTCCAAGATTAAGACAGAGTCTTCATTCTACTTACAATTTTTCCCGATTTTGAGGTGTAAATATCCTAGTTGGAAACACAGACCTAATTAAAAGACAAAGAAAAGTTAAAAATCTCCAAATTAGCATCTCATTTGCACCACAATTACTCTATTGATGTCAATTAATCTATTTTGCAAAATTACAAAAGAGACAAAAGAGACCAAAGTGTGCCTGATTTCTTTCAAATTAATAATAATACTAGTAATAAGTCATTATCCTATAAAACAGAATGTTTATAAAAGCTTAGTCTGTTAAATAATCAAGTACTGAGAGTTAGTTTCTTTGAAAACAACCTTTCATTCCAAGATAAGATCATTAATATTGCTTTAATATAGGATGACTATCATAATTACATTAGTATTTGTACATAAGGCAGCAAAGGACAAAGTTGATAAGGTCTATTTCCTGACAACTGTTTTCAAACACTAAATATATCAAAATGATGAATTTAGAGAAACAGGAGTAAAAAGGGTCTAAACCACAGATTAATAAAGAAGAATAAAATTAACATGCAAATCTGTCAGAATAGATTTCTTGTAATTTATCATTAGATTAAATATTTTTCTCTTCTAATTAGATATGAACAGCAGTAATTTCAGTGTATGCTATGGATTTTAACATTTTATTCTTGGTGCTACAATCTTGTGGGCTTTTTTTTTTTTCTGGAATCTTGCTTGGATTTATTTTTTCAGTACATGTGTTATTTTAAAATAAAGTTTACATATGTGTTTGCTACCTTTGCTAGAAGCCAGTTCTTAATTATGAAATTAGTTCCATTCCTTTTAGCTTATGCATATTAAAAGCTTCCTAGCATACGAAGATATCCTTTTAAGTAAATCAGGTATCTCTACCTGGCAAAATTAATGTCATTTTCCTGTGTCAAAGTTACTTACGGCTTTAAATCTTCTGTCCTGACAAGTTATTAGAGTGGGTTCCTCTGGAACAAATTAAACACTTCCTTGTCAAAAATCTTACTAAATTAAAAATAAAACCCATGTTCAGGCAAACTTAACTATCATTTCCACTAATGTCAGTAGCAAGATTTTTTTGCTGAAATTGTAAAAAAAATAAAAATTTAAAAAATTAAAAATCTTACCCATAGAATGAAAATTATCTCAGTATTGCCAATCTTTCCCTTTGGTAAGGAAAAATCCTGAAAAATCAGAATCAGCAGAAAAATAACAGAAAACTCCACATGAAACTTAATGAATCAACTCAGCACTTGCTTTTTGGAAGGCTACCTGCAGAAACTTCACTCCCTTTCAGTTAATCAGCTTTGAAATAGCAATCTCTAACTGTATGATATTTGACTCCAAAATTAAATAAACTACAGTGGTATTAGTGTTCTTTAATTGTGCTTGCAAAGAAATTATATGTCAAATTAAAAGTGAAGAGGGTGTCTTCACCTATCTTCAGAAAGCCTGGGCCATGTTTATAATGTCAAAGGTTTCACATCTGAGACCCAAAAAGTATCTGCTATTCCAGATGCCAAGCTCCTGACTTCACTTCCTCCCTGTTTTCCATAGCTCAGGCAGAAAGTCCTAACCAACAACCTGGCTTTCTGCTGATAAACCTAAAATAGATTTGTGTGTTGCCATTGGAGGCATCTGGAGGACAATGAAAAGCCAAAAATGTAAAGACACCACAAATGCTGTAATGTTGCATAAAACTCCATAATAAGTAATATAGTAGCAACATAATTGCTTTCCATTCATGTTATTTTTTAAAATAAGTGAACACAGGCTGGTCGTAGGTCACCATGAATATGTGGCCAGAGTACTGGATCGAAGTCTTAGTTCTAAGTGCCCTCTAGTCTCCTACTACAACTGTAGCGCTGAGCAGCTGATCCTACATCAGGTTAAAGCCATCCTAAATTCAGTGATCCTTTGTTGTTGAGTGTACAGAGTCACCCACTCATCAACAGAATGAGCCCACTAGAAGCTCATGGAGTAGTGACTTCCCCTCTCCCAATAATTTTGAGAGCTGTCTCGTACACATGTAGGTGCATAATCAATACCAGCAGAAACTCTGTATAATAAAGTTAATTTTAAGATTTAACACCAGAGACAGTTTAAAATGCCAGCCATGCTCTCACAGAACCTTCTAGTTCTCAGAAATAAAAGCTCTAAACAGCCCCTTCAATCTCAGACACACAGTGGAGCATGGCTTGCTGCTAGAGATCATGGGAGCATGGCAGTACCTGCTGTTTAGGCCTACTCAAGTCTGTTAGAAAACTGACTGTTTCTCATAGGCAGTTTTGCTGACTAATCCCATGCCAAAAGTGAATTTTAACTGAGAGGAAAATATCAAATGGTAAACGACATGAGGGAGAATGCAGAGAAAGAACATTGTTTTATGCCTGTAGTACAGTGTGATTTGTATTCTAGTTGCACTGTGTCTTCATTTTACAGCACAAACATCTATTATACTCAGAGAACTCTGTTCATTCATTTCTTGGGTTTATCCTGAAATCTGTATTGGTTTTAATAGCTCAGTCCCTCCTGAGTAGAATAAAGTTGGCACATTTGGGGCATAAATCTAAAATGATAGCTATTGCCAGCTTCTTTATTTTTTGAATAAGATATCACACAGTACTTTTCTCTTGGCTATTTTAACTATTCCACTTGTTCCAGATCAGGTATATTATTACAGTCAGGCAATAATTATATGTTCCCATAGAGAGGAGAGGAGAGNGAAAGGAAAGGAAAGGAAAGGAAAGGAAAGGAAAGGAAAGGAAAGGAAAGGAAAGGAAAGGAAAGGAAAGGAAAGGAAAGGAAAGGAAAGGAAAGGAAAGGAAAGGAAAGGAAAGGAAAGGAAAGGAAAGGAAAGGAAAGGAAAGGAAAGGAAAGGAAAGGAAAGGAAAGGAAAGGAAAGGAAAGGAAAGGAAAGGAAAGGAAAGGAAAGGAAAGGAAAGGAAAGGAAAGGAAAGGAAAGGAAAGGAAAGGAAAGGAAAGGAAAGGAAAGGAAAGGAAAGGAAAGGAAAGGAAAGGAAAGGAAAGGAAAGGAAAGGATACTGTGTTTTGTTTGAAATGATAGAGACATCATCTACCATAATATGATGAGTGGAGTCAGTAGGTTTCCTTGTCTGCCTTTCTGAAAACTTGTGTATGCAGTTACAATACATATATATGGTTGTACAGCAGACACAAATCTCCATCAGTTATACTGTGTTCCTTAACCACAGCCATAAAATAAAGAAACAGTCTCTGAAAGCTTGAGCATTAATAGGAACAATCTTTGTTTGGCTGCTTAACTGCAGTGGAACCAGCAAGTTTTCAGATGGATGAATAATAACATAAGCAACACTCTGTTGATATAATCTATTCCTGCTGTAGATACTCTTCTCCAATGGGACAAAACCCCCAAACTGGTAACTGATAGTAATAATGTAACTGAATCTTCTGAACTAATGTGGTGCAGAAGTTCTAATAATAAATTTCACCTTGCTACAACACAATAAACACAGCTACATTAACACAATTTACCGTATAGGTATAGTCTTTAGTTTCTGGTCCAATCTACCATCATCCAATTAAGCCATCATCCAATTAAGGCAATCTGCCATCAGACTGTGGCTTGTATAATCCCAGTGGCATTAGAGACCCAAATTCTACTTCTAAAATGTGTGTAAATGTAGAGTAGTATTGTTTGCTGTATGTTTATTTCTACCCAATGTTGATAAACGATTCTTGAGCTATAAAAAGCGTAAATAAAAAAGGTGTTGTCGAGGGTTTTTGTTTGTTTTTTTTTTGTTGGTTTGTTTGTTTGGTTGGTTGGTTTTTTAAAAATCTAAATTGTTTTAATATGTCTTTCAGTGAGAAATAGCAAGTAATATAATTGCCCATGACAGCAACTGGCAAGTGATCACTCCCCATCCTTATCCCATGAGCTTTTCATTATATCATCTCTCCTACTATCAACTGAAGAGGCGATTGATAGAGCAGCTTTGTTGGGCACCTGACCTCCATATTCTTAAAAAACAAAAGTTTCATAATTGAAAAATGAAATGTTATATGTACTATCAGGTACAAGGGTTCTGTGAGGCATTTTAAACAAAGAGCTTGGTTTCAGCTTCCAGTTGAATTCATCAGGAAATTTTCTTTGGCTCAAAGACGTTGCTAAAATAAACATTCTTGCCCACTGGTTTCAGCATGCACAATACATAGTGCTTTGAACAGCTCTTTTAGAGTGAGATTGATAGGTCGGGACATGTCTTCCTTGTTATTACATAAACGGGCCACAAGGCCATTTCAAACAATCTCTTATTGTAAGTCTACAAGCAGGGCACTCCTTAGCACTGCTAAGCTTATTGAACCCCAGGTCACAGAAGAGAGAAGACAACAGATATCACAAACCCATATAACTTCTGCAAAAGTTGTCATTAGTCCAACTCATAGATAATATTTGACCAGGAAATAATTAAAAATAAGAGAACAATGTTTTTAACGGCAAAGTATTCAGGAAGCAAGAAAGCAGTAGCTCAGATTACTTAAAATGCATTATTATCCAGTACCACATGCACTACTCTGCCTCTGAACAACAGGAACTTCAGGAAATGGCTTTTCTACTCAATGGATGAAAATGCAAGCATATCCTTTGGGTCAAATGTGTTGAGACTACCTCTGTGGAAAGACATAGATTTTATTAGGTAATGAAAAATCTTTCTAATGGCAGAATTTCATCCAAGAAGCTCATAATGTGATGTGATAAGGCAAAGTCACAATAAAAATACACACAACAGCAAGGCAATTTTTTTAAGTGCTGGTCAAACCCTCTGGTAACCAAATGAACATATTATAACAAACAAGGACAATGACAATATGCTGAAGATTCATTACAGCAAGTTTTGGTACTTTTCTAAGAATATGTCACCTATGATATGCTATTGCCGAATGTTCGAAATAAAAATTGAAACTGTAATAATAATCCTTGTTCTTTTTAGTCCATGAAGTGTTCCACAAAACTGCCCTATTCCAATAAACTGCTTCAATACCATTAATCCCTAATTTATAAACAGAGGTAAGTAAATAGAAAAGTTAACAGAAGCCCACAGCAAGACTGCTGCCAGAATTAGTGTAAGAATGTAACCCCATTGGCATGTGTTTAACTCTGTGGCTGCTGCTGAAGTCAGTGGAAAAATTAATTTTTAAAAATCCCACTCCTAGAGCTCATGGCTTGAAAACCCTTAAACTTAGACTCCTATAAAACACTTCAAAAATCAAACACATATTCAAAAGTAAGAAAGAAAAAAAAATCAAAAAAGAAAGAAGAAAGTAATGTGCCAGAAAACACTGAAACATTATAGGGCTCTGGAACTGAACACTTCTTCCAAGCTGACAGTGTATAATCAAACTACAAGGTATCAAGGATTCTGTGAGTTTATCTGCTTGATCATCTTGCCAGCACAGGACAATGAACATCTATGAATAACAACTATATGCAGACAGGTATCCAGAGACTCTTTAAAAATTACCGCATTGATAGAAAATTACACTCCTAATTTAGAGTCTAATAAACATCTGTCATAGGAAAATATACTCCAAGTAATATAGAAGAGGATGCAAGCCAGATTGCAATGAGCAAATACACTTCAGGCACCAGGAACCCCCACTTCCCTTCTTAGCCTTGTTAAAAAATTGAAGTCATAAAGCTGGAAAGGAGGGCTGTTTTGTTTTTCTAGGCTATGAAATCTCCACGTCAGGTCTTTGAAAGGGAAACGATTTCTGATCGTGACATAAGCTTAACCTGCCATCTATTGTGCAATGGTGCGTGAAGCATGAACTTGGTTTTCAGATTCTGTAAATGCTAACACATGTTATACCAACAAATCTGTACTAAATCCAGGCCAAATTTTGTAGTTCTCACCCAGACAAAATACAATGAAATCTGAAGTGAACAACACCAAAGCAAAGGCTACAGGATTTAGGGATTTTAGCTTTACTTTCTTTTCCCCTTGAAAAGCCAAGGCAAACAGGTTTTATTTCGTTTTCTGCGTGCCATGGGGAGGTGTGGAGTGAAAGGGAGTAGGACAAGGAAAGACCTGGGAGGGGAAGAGCCTGAGTTTTAGTGAACTATCTTCCCACCATGGCACTCACGACACAAAATCTATATGGCCAAGGGATCAGACATAAGATTGGGGATGCAGCTTCTGGGACGCTTCAGAAGACTGTTTCTTATTAAATTCATTCCTTATGCACTAAGTTGATGAAACCAGAATATCACAGGTCTTTGTTCAATAGCACAGTAAGGCACAAGCCCTCAGTGTGCGCTTCCCAGCACTGGAAGGGTACAGCCAAGCTTCCCTGCACCTGTTAGGCAGAAGCATGAGCTTAAGACTATGCTTTGTTGCTAAACAAAGTAAAAGTTGTGTTATTAGTCTGCCACTGCCACTCTATTGATCTTCAGTATTAAAATAAAACTAAGATCTTTCTGTCAAATGAGTTTCAAGGAAGAGGATTTTATTGTAGGTTTTCTGGACATAAAATAGCTAATCAAGCAGAAAATGTGTTTAGTGGTTTATAAAATGGTAGATTTCACTGTAAGACATATAAGCGTAGTGATTTATTAAGTAATATTATTCTCATGATTGTACTGCTATATTATTCTTTCATTGTCAGGCAATCTGCAGAAATTTGTTGTTCTTCAGGCAATCCTTACCCTTGCTATACAACTGTTGTTACGTAGGTTTTTCTCATTATGATAAGTACTTTGATCTCTCAGCAAATGTTCAGCATCTTATAAACTGTAACATAAAACCCACATAGAGCAAAGCGATGACTAAAAAGATCATAACAATCACAATTGTGGTTCTCAGATAACTCTAAACTTCACAACACAAAAATAAGTGGGCAGGGGAGAAGAAATTCTCTGATTGTCAGTAGACATTTAAACTCTTTTAAACGTCAGATTATTTTCTCTTTCAGTGATGTACCTTGGAGATCTGACTTTCACAGTCACCAGATACCGGGTTCAAATGAAATATCTTCCCTGTGATAAAAAAGCAGCCTTTACAATTCAGAACTCCTCTGCCAAAGAGCACTAACCATAGCCCACATGAATGAGAATATACCTCATCGTGCACAGTTATGCATGCATAAAGCCTTTACTGTAGTGTCTTTAACATTACACTCTGCAGACAACTATCAATTTGAAATGCACAGTCTGGTGAGATGTACTGTTAACTGTAGGTCAACTTTTTCTATGAATGAAGCCTCACAATGATGAGGCTCACAGCATGGTCAACACATGCATGTGTGATGTCCTTTAAATAATTAGAAACCAGACAGTTAGCTTTTTAAAATTCATTCATTTTCTTTCTTGGGGGAGGGAGGGTGGATGTGGGGGGAGGAATCAGGGGGTGAGGTTCACAGGAAGAAGGTGTTATTCCCCATNTGTGGTAAGGTGGCAATCGGCTTCCCTGTCATGCAGAAAAGCTTTGGCCATGGAAAAGACAGGATTTCTCTAAGCTTGTAGACTAGCACAGCCTGGGCTTTCTAGAGACATTGTATCATTTTTCCTTTGGAGAGAGATTCCTTCTCTTTCCCCTCCTCCAGCTTCCTGACTTTTCCCCTTCTTTTGATGTCTCTCATCATTTCACCATCAGTAGGGAAATCAGAGCCCTGTGCTTCATACAAAGCCTTTCTGTGCAAAGAGGTTCACAGAAGAAGTATAAGATTGTGCAAAGGAACTTAGCAGACACCAAGAAGGAGAAAACACTGAAAGATAAAGAGGAAGCTAGCAATAATCTGTATCTTAAAAGGGAACAATAAATAACCTTTCAAAAGAGGAGAGTTCATGAGTTTTATCATTTCACATATAATGCTTTGCAGCTGGAGACAGTCTGCTGACATGGACTAGCAAAGGCAGAAAATAATCTAACAAGCATAAATCTAAGAAAGAAAATCACTTTCATCAGGAGTTATAATGTTTAAGAGTAGCCCCTCCAGCTTTACAAATTGCTGTTTGCAGGGTCTCTATGGCGGATCACTTTGTTTCTAGCAGTAGTTGCGCTGTTGCGGCCTCTCTCAAGGCATCTACAAAACCAAACTGCAAATCCAAAATGTACCACCAAGGGACCTAGGCCAAACAAACTGATTCCAGACCGTACCAAGGGAGGTTCAGGTTGGAGATCAGAAAAAATAATAACACAATAATAAAACAAAGTTAACAGAATTAACTTTCTCCTAGGTGAAACCAGGATTGACCTTAAAGAACACCTAGTTTCAACCCCTCTACCAATGACAGGGACACCTTCCACCAGACCAACTTGCCCAAAGACTCTTCCAAACTGGCCTTGAGCACTTCCAGAAATCTAGGGGCATCCACAGCTTATCTGGGGGACCTGTTCCACTGTCTCACCAACCTCAGAATAAATAATTTCCTCTTAATATCTAAGCTAAAGCTACCATCTTTCATCCTAAGACCATTACCTCTTGCCCAATTGCTACATACCCTCGTAAACAGCCTCTCTGCAGATTTCTTGTAAGCCTTCTGTAGGTACTAGTAGGCTGCAATAAGGTCTCCCCAGAGCCTTCTTTTCTCAAGGATGAACAAGCCCAGCTCTTTTAAACTGTGTTCAGAAGAGGTGCTCCAGTCCCCTGATCATCTTGATGACCTTCTTCTGGAGTCTCTCCATCAGCTCTTCTCTCAGTCTTTCTTGTACTGGGGACCCCAGAGCTAGACATAGTAGTCCAGGTGGGAACTCATGAGATTATGGGACAGAATCAGCTCCCTTGACCTGTGGGTCACATTGGTTTTGATGCAGCCAAGGACTTTCTGGGATGCAAGTGCACATTGCCAGCTCGTGTTGAGCTTCTTGTCTAGCAACACCCTCCTCCTCAGGGCTGCTCTCAATCCATTCTCCACCCATTCTGTATTACTTATGGTTCTTGCCAGTAAACACTAGATTTGGGGATATATAAGTGATATACTTAAATAAAAAGGATAAAGGGAATATTAGGAATGTTTATTCATTAGAAACAAAATTAATATTAAACATGCAGTCCAATAATAGGAAATGTTGATGCTTCACCTACCAATAAATGTATGTGTGACATTTATGTATGTGTGACATTCTAAATTAATGAGATCTGCTCCTGGATCATCTGTACATCTGTGTTGCCCAGAAGGTAGAAAGCCAATCTTGCCAACCGTATGTCACCCCTTCCCAGCTCACCTGGCTGGGCAAGGACATGCTACATGCAGAGATAGGTCCTCCATGTCTTGTGAACTGTAATCCTTGATCATCACATCCCCCAGGAGAACCCTACAGTGGGGGGTCACTAGCAGTGTGAGTAGTAGCTTCTTGCCCTATAGTTTCCACAGTCCACTACCATGTTAAAAGTAATTTAGTCTAGCCAGATGATTTGATCTGTGTCTTTTAAGCCCTGGTATGGCACCCTGGAATGACCTCTGGGCTGGGAAGAGTTAAACCATAAAATAGCACTTTGTGAATTAAACCTGGAATAACTTCACCATGCTTTCCTTCTAGAGGTTTAGATCTTTGCTATGCAAATTCTGACTGCAGACAGGCAAATGGATGTATCAGTATAAATCACACTTCAGCACTTAACATTGCTATGAACAGTAAGAGAGTATAATAGACCAAGCAGATTTATATTCTGTTAGGTAATCCTCCAGGCTTGCTCTTGCTGAAAAGTCAGACTCAGTTTATGTCAGAAGCAGTCAATAATACAGAAAACTAATACACGGAATTGAGTGTCAACGGCTTAATTCATGCAGAGAGAAGGTAGGTTTTCTTTAGTAACCCCTCCTCCCTGGGAATGTGCTGCAATATTTTTATGGCAGTAGAGTAACAGAAATTTTACATTTTAGAGATACACACTATCTAGCTAAGAAACATTATCCAAGACAAACAAAAATAACAGCATCACATTTCTGACAAGCTTGACTTGCGTATGAACAAGGTGGGTCCCTCTCTGAACCTTGAATAAAAACATTATTTTTTCTTTCAGGAAAAGCCATCATCACTCTTTCACCAAAAGGAAGGTCACACCGTCTTTCACAAAAGATTTGCCTGGTCGTAATTACCGCCTGCAGTGTACAGACAAATGCAATCTTTTAAAATGCTAACAGTGTTATACTTGTACCCGAGGGATCCAATGGTACAAATGTAATGTAGCCTAACCAGTTTGTCTTAGCAAGACCTTACAGTGATGATTTGAAACAGCTGAACTAAATCAACAGCTACCTTGAGCCAGAGGCCTTTGGAGAGCAATTAGAGTCAAAGCTTGGGTTTTGAACCCAATATGCCCTGTCAGTCTCAATGATTTGTGTTTGTTGTACTCAGCCTCATTTCCTGCGTGAAATATGAGGCTGTATAAAGAGGAAAAATTCCCAAGATTAAAAAAATATTTGACCTCAGTGCATTTGCGAGCATGAAAGTACACATGTCTAAATGACCATTTTGGTTTGTAGTACAAAGTTCTATTGATGTTGGCAGGCTGAGCTTCCCTGTCTCAAAGCCACATGAATGGTTTCAAGTTTCAGCCAAAAAATGTTTTCCACATGTTTTAGTGTGGGCCAATTTACACAGCAGATTTTATGGAGGCTGCGGCCAAGTCCTTCATAAAGGGCTGCCTTCTTTGGGATCAGGGAAACCACAACAGACACATTGCTAATGCAATCTAATTATCTGCTTGAATATTTTCCAGATGTATCCAATGTCTAAAAATAGTGCAATAGAAAAGGTATTATTTGGCTCCTTCAGCTGAAACAGTGGCATAAAGAACCTGCTTGTCTACAGGGAAAGTTATAACAATGTAATTCTGCAACTGCCTTTAAATCAGTCATCAAAACCCAACACGCTGAATGTAGGCTATTTGATGCCTCATGTGTGGAGTTAGCCTCCCTAAGAAAGGCACAAATAAAGGGGTGCATTTTGGCCAAAAAGCGCATCTTCTTTGTGTGATGTAACTTCAGTCATTTGAAGGACATGATTTGATACCAGGTAGGTTGATGTAATACATAACAAAGCATATTTTTACTGAAATGAGCTGAAAGACAAAGACTGTGGGGAAGTGGCATGTCAATAGCTGTGTCATGACTTATCTTTTGTTTTACTATTAAAGTTCATCACAGGTGGATCACTCAGAACCCTGGTTCCAGGCAAATATGAAGAAACAAATTGGCTTTCTCCCCTATCAAGCCTTCTGAAATTGCCTACTTACTGGCAGTAAGGACTGTTTCCTTTTATTTTCTGCTAGCGTGTCTAAAAACCACAAATCGGTACAGGTTATTCAAACAGGAATTCACCATTCAATAGATTCTTTCTGTAGTTCTATGCCTTGATCAAGGAATATAAATATAATCACAGATGTCAGTTTCCATCAGGAATAATAGCAGTTTACATGACCCGCAATTCTACAAACTCAAACCAATTTGTTCAAATGCTTTTACTTTGGTATTTTACACAGGATTTACATGAATGACTTTCATAAAGGAGACCTGTCAATAACAAGATTTCTTAATTCTTACAAGAATGTTTTATTTTAGCACGTAATGAAATGCTATGTTTCTGGGTTTTTTTTTTTTAATATTTAACTTTTCCTCATTGCACCCCTATTAGGAAAACAGGAAAGATAGATCACCAATTTGCTATTTCTTTTTTGATTCTTCTCAATCATAACCACAAAAACCCAGCATGAACAACACTCCTGATTTCTGCCAAGAACCTCACCAGAGCACTGGTGCCAAGGTCATGTGGCCTTAAACAGGTTGGAGCTGAAGATGTGGCTGCTGAATATGAACATAATATGAGAAGGATGTTGAAAACCACATGGGATAATGACCGAGAAGAATCTCTTTTGGCATTTTTGGCATTTCTGTGTGGCACTTGAATTATCTGAGCTATTTCCGTGATGTTTGTCATATGTGATTTACACAATGCTATGGTTATGTGTGTACCCTTAAATACATGCACAAGAGAGATCATTTGCCAGTCTTATGACTTGGCTTATAGGATAAGTAGTAGCAACTGTGCGATGGAGTTCGGTCCAGAAACATAGCTGCCTAGAGATGTTCCTAGTGGTTTAAATCACTGTTTGTATGTTTAAAAAGGAAAACAAACTTCATCACCCTGCCTGCCCTGCCTGCCTTCTCTCATCACATTGACTTGCCACAGCTCAGCAGGCTTGCTTTTATTTTTACAGAGCAAATTTATGGCTTTGCAAAAATATTCCAAGAGCTTGATAAATAGCAGAATATGGAATCTATACTTTGCAGTACAATGAAATATTAGATTATATTTTATAGAAAAAAAAAAATTACTGGTCACATATAAGCACATTTGAATCCATCACCCCAATCTAAAGAAATTCGGTGATGTCAAGTTGTTAGTATTTAAATTATGAATGTTTTTAAAAGATTATATAGATTGCAAATATCTTCATCCAGCACTTCAGTTAAAGAGTGAAAATGGAGAAAAATGGAGAAAATGGAGAAAAAAAAAATAAATCTGTAACTCTTCCTAAGGGAAATGAGATTTCAAAAGTTCTGCAACAGACACTCCCTTGACATGACAGCTTTTAAGTCTGCCATGTTGTAACACTTTTTGGATTTTTTTTTTTTTCCCAGGCTAGGACTACTCAAGCAAAGTAAACAGTTCTGCAACAATGCATACCTGCCTATAGCCAAGCTATACATGAGGCTTGAATCACAGAGATTCTTGAATCTCTGTGATTCAAGCCTCATGTGCATAAAATGTTGAGAAAGATTAAAGTATTTCTTGCTTCCTTCTCTCTCATGCAAAAAATAGCATGTTCATTTACCAGTGTTATCATTTACATAGCAAACTTCTTAAGAAGCAGCTCTGTATGATATGTTTCTGTAGTAAGAAGAGACTCCCAGGGGCATTTAACTGATGAAAACTGAAACATTGCAAATTTTTTTTTTTAAAGACGTAACCATCAAGAAAGTTGTCACCAAGATAAAAGGTTTCTCAGTGTCCCAGTCCAATGAGGTCAGGTGAATCTTCATAAATATCAGGAAACTTCAATCATATACACAGTATAGAAAAGTGTTCCCATTCTTCTAATATTTAGAAGACTATCCAAAGTACAGCATGCCAAGTGAACCTGACAAATGTCCACTAAAGGTAGTCATCTTTCTATCACTTACTTTAGTGATAAATCAACAAGGAGCTCAAGATTTATATGTGTATTTTAAGTAACAGCACACTATACTGTAAGTACCACACCCCTGTAAAGCACTAGCCTTCAGTTATTTTCAAAACTACACAAGAGTACAAATTGAATTATTCTACACTAGGTTTCCAAATTTCCAGTAATATACTGAACATACTAAAAGCTAAAAGTTGTTGGTTTCATTGCAACTAAGCTTGGTTAGAGGTCACTGCCCATAGCAGCATGTAGAGGATGCTGCTTCCTGAGATCTGTTGGATAACATCATATAAAAATTTGTCTCTAGACTGCCTCTGTCAAAATGACCCAGATTTTAAAAACACAATTATTTTAAGTGTTTAAACTAACCTAGGCCGTACCGATACAATAAGGAAAAGGAGTGTCTTTACAAATAGCTATGCCAGCGGGTCCATTAGTGAGGTTCATGGGGAGTAACCTCTTAACCTTTCAGTCTGCATCTTTTTCTTTGTTGCATGACCTCATATCCTTTTTTTCTTTCTTTCATCACTTGTTCTCCTGTTCCCAAAAAACACACCTGCTATGCTTTCAAAGACAATACAAACAGTTTTGCAGTTGCAAGCCGTGGGTGAAGTGAGCAAATCTCACAGTTTCATGAAAGAAGAAAGGGATGGAAAGAAGAAAGGATGACTGAGAGGTCTGAGGAGGCAACAAGGGCAAGTGGGAGATCAGTCTGCAGAAGCAATAGGGCAGCATTGCTGTGGAAAGCGCAAGGCATAATTGGACCTATGGGTATTACCTTAGTGTAAACATTACCCTATTGTTAGTAATGCTAACAACGATTAAGCACTATCTTCCTTTTAGTGGTTTGTTTTTATATTTTTCTCTCTAATCATTTATCTGATATGTCTTTCTGGTTTGTTTTGGATTTAGTTTGGTTTTCTGTGTTTTGTTTTGGGTTTTTTTTTGTTTGTTTTTGTTGTTTGGTTGGTTGGTTTTGTTTTCTTTTTCAGGAGAGAAAGTTGTCTATCAGCTTCTTGTTATCTTTTCCTCCATTGACCTTTCCCTTTACTAATTCCTTTCTTTCACACTCCTTTTCTTTCTCCTATTTCCAGAAGTTGCACTCCACTAAAGGCCAGTGGATTTCTACACAACAGCAAGGAGCCAGTAAACAAGGGCACAGCAGAAAGACCATGAGGGACTGTGCTCAATGCACAGTTCTGTCTTTATGCCATATTACCAGAAGAGAAATAAATTTTCCATGCAAATGATGAAAAATTATTATAACTTTCTTTGGAGAAAGGAAGGTAGGATATTAAATAGTTTTGAGTGAGCTATTTTTTGTTTTTTCTCTAGATAAATAATATGTACGAAAACCCAGATGCAAGCTCTGGGCAGTTAGATTAATTGCAAATTTTAATGAAATGGAAAAGTTCCCATATAGTATAATATCACAGAGAGTTATTCCAGTGTCTCTCTGTATTTAATACTACTGTGAGAAACCATTTACCTTTGATCCTTTCCACTAAGTGTAACCTATAAACAACTATCACATTCAAATACAGGGTTAGGTTTTTTTTTTTTTTAATTTTAACATGGGGTGTGGAAAGAGTTTTTGGGAAATCAAGAAAAATAGAAAATAATTACAAACAACATTGCAAAAACATACATTGGATGTAAAATCAGTGAGTCTGTTAACTTTTCACACTAATTTTCCTGAAGCTGCAAATGTTTCACCTGCAGTTGCTATATTAATGGGTGTCACTGAACATAATATGTCAGCTCACGCAAGTTCTTGCAAAGAAATAAAGAATCTAAGAGCAAACATTGTGTTAAATATCCCCACACTGGGATCTTGTAGAATTTCCTTTCAGATAACAGGCTGTCAGCCTCTTATTAGAAGAAGATTTGACATGATACACAGTTCTGGAAAACCTGTCAAAGAGGAAATGAACACTTTAAAGAACAATAGAGAAAAGCAGAAAGATCTTCAGACTCCTCAAGCCCATTCTGAGGTAGTTGACACAGGAACTCACTTTTCGTCTACACACACATACTCACAATAAGCACTATAGAAGGGTTTGACCAGGATCTTTTTGTTCCCCTCCCCCCATTCATAGAGAGCTAGTCAAAGAAAGTAATATATTGTGGTTCGTGTCACAAGTAATTCATAGTAATAGTACATAATGATATTTGGAACTCGCTCACTCTGGAGGAAGTTACCAAGTTCACAGCATTTACTTGCATCTTAGCAGAGTACATCTGTCATTTCATTCAAGAGCAGGCCTACGGGCAATCATTTAATCAAAACCACTGTTGTGATTGCTACTCGTACAGAAAATTACAAAGCTGCAGCAGCTTCAAAGCCAGGATTACAAAGATTAAATAGGAACTGCTTTTTTGCTAAGTGTTGGGTAAGAATAAATTACAGTGTCCTTAAATTTGAAGGAAATTAGAGAGGGAGAATTATTCATTTGGCCTTACCAGTATTTCCTAGTTTTCATTTCCTCTCTTCATACTTACAGTAAATTACAAAATTGAGAATTCATGAAAGACTGCTAAGTGAGAAAGAGAGAGAGAGAAAGTCTAATTTTGATACATGGTTATATGAGAAGACACTTTGGCTTAACTTCACTTTAAGTAATGAAGATGCTTTATTCTAACACAGATTTTTTTCTATTACAAAAAAGACACCCTCACCATAATTCTTACAGTGCACCATAAGGACTGAAGTTTGAAAAAAGTACAAGTTTACATACTGTCTTCTTAAAAGATACAACACTGTACACAGTACATAGATGCAACCTGTCAGCTCCAAGGGTAGGGGGACTAAGAAACTGAATAGGCTGGACTCCTGAATCATATACATGCTTGTAGGAAAGTAAAGAAAATCTGGAAAGACCTGCACGCAACTTATTTCATTTAAAGAGAAGAACTTTGTCTAACGTCACATTCATTTTGAAACAGCACACTTTAATACAATTAATACATCTATTTAGCAGAACAACAGCCACCATATTGACAAAGGTACTTTTATTTATATTATCTCTTGATGTCTTGTGCATTACCAAGTTCCTATGTGATCTAGTCTAGATGATCCTGTTTGGGCAGGGGGGTTGGTCTGAGTAATCTTTCAAGCTCTCTTCCAGCTCCTAAAATTCTGTGATTCTGTGACCTTCATCATTACACAGTCATCAGTAAACTATGGGCAAATAAATGCAAAGACAGGATGCTGAGGCAACAGTAAAGCATCATACCTGAAGGTCAGCAGCACACTGACTATTGCTGTACTACAGAGATATTTTTTCAGCCAACTACTTTTC
Organism: Heliornis fulica; assembly: GCA_013399135.1. Taxonomy (NCBI): domain Eukaryota; kingdom Metazoa; phylum Chordata; class Aves; order Gruiformes; family Heliornithidae; genus Heliornis; species Heliornis fulica. The sequence goes on from VXBZ01000003.1 coordinate 20,852, forward strand.
ATATTTAGACTCTTTCTCCCAAAAAGTATGTTTTATACATATAGCTCCTATTCTAAGGCTGGCTGTAACTGCAAAATACGTCTCATTACTTTTAGTCTTTTATGCTAAAGGTAACAGAAATACGTAGCAGGATATCTAGGATTGGTCTAGACACAAGTTAGATTTTGCCTTTTATGATCACTCCTTCCTTTCCCTACATATCATTTGTATCATCTTGCTAAACTCATCTAGATAGATCTAGGAAAAGCAAAAAGATTTGAAGAAGTGGCGCAAAGGACAAAATACACAAGAGAGTGTTAGTAAGTCTAACTTTACATGAGAAACATACCCAGGTGTACTTGGTTAATGAACCCGCTATAATGTAGATAAGCAGTAGAGACACTATAGAAATTTTGGGAACTAGCAAAAACTAACTTAACAGCAGCACTTCCATACCTCAACAACTACTTCTACTCCTGAACTTCTGTTGATAGCAAAATATTGAGAAAAACATAATCCAACTCTTGTGTTGTCTTAATTTTCCCTATTCTATCAGCTACAATTTCTTAAGGGTACCTGTGGCCTAAAGGAATCTTGAACCTTGTTTCATATAGAGTCAAACTGCTCTATGCATTTCACAAAAGAATAATTCCCTCACAGCTCATACTATGCACCAAATTCTCAGGAATTAATTTCTAGTCTAAGTAAAATGTGACTTGCATCATGACAATGAAATATTCATTCAGTGTATTTTACTTCTATACCCGCTAATTTCAGAGTAAGACTCTTGCTTTAAATTCATGATTACATTTTCTTGTAACGCACAAGTTCAACTATGACTAGCTCAGGATTAGTGTAAAGTAGGGAACCAGTGAATTTGCCTTTATCCTAAAACCCCATAAGGAGGTTTCAACATCAAAAGAAATGCCTAAGTTGATTTGATGCTTGTCGTCAACATTTCTCCACAGGATCAAACTGATTTTAAGTGGGTTAAATAATACTGACCTCTAATACTCCTTAATCTTTTTTGATTTTCCTCCTACACATTAAGGAGTTTACATATAAAGTAACATAAAATATGCCTCCATGTAAGTCCATTTGTATTCTTAATTTTTAATAGCCAAGGAGAAATAGAAATGCCATACAATAAGTCACTGGTGATAGAGGTGGCTTTTTTTAACTGTGGCTGTTTTAAGCACAAAAGTAATGGGGCCAAAATTAATTTTCATCTAGAATTCTCCTTTTAAAATGCTTATGAATTTATATCTATAAAATTTTCTCAAATGTGTTTAATATTCAAGTTGTAGGTAATTGATGCTTTATTGTTCCCTTACCCCAGTGTAAAATCATCAATTTAGCTGATGTAATATTGACATAATATGAAATAATTCAAAGATGACCATGTTGCAACACACTTATCAATATTAAGTAACAAGTCAAGCACAACAAGAGGTGTTCTTTCTATATACATTACCTATTTTGTGTACTTAAAGTATTTTGTAATATGTTAACTATATGGAGATATGCCAAGGTACTATTCACGTATCAGCTTGATTAACCTTTAATAGCCAGGAGAGTCAACATTTCACTTATCTATAACAACATTTCTGGGCTAGCTGGCAAGGGAAGAATTTAAAGCTTCTGACATGTGAAATACTAGCCTTGCTTTTAAACATCTGAAGATAGGTCCACTAGCAACAGGGCTTGAAGAATTGTATATAGGTTCCCTTGCACTCTCCATCATTACCACAGCAATCTACTCAACTTAGTACTGCAACAGCAACAGCCTCTTAATTTCCAACACCTCTGAATAGAGAAAAACTGGTACAACCTAAAAGCTGCCATCATCCCATTAATCAGTAGGTTTCTACCATTATGTGAACAACCAAAGGTCATGCCAGAGTTTTAGAACCCACCCTCTACTTGTTCCTCCTAAAAAGCGACTGTTCTGTCCTGGGCTAAAGCTACTGATTGGAAAAGGCAAGAGAAAGAGGAGCCACCACTCACTTTCCCTCAGCACTGGCTAAACAGCCATTGCCTGTTAGATCTGGAAAGAGAAACAAACTTGGGGTCACACACCCACCATTCACTGCAACATACCCCAAAGAATTGTCTGTGACTTGTAAGGATACTGTACTTCCAGAAGGCAAAGCATTCACAAAAGCAAATGCTGTTGGATAGAAAAGGTAACACTGATGAGATTTTTTTCCCACAGTTCTGTAGATATAAAAGGAAGAAATTTTTTTTTGCTCCTCCAAAGAATATTTTTGCCTGTAAGAACCAGAAAAAAATCTTTTTAGATTAGATGGTTGATTCTTGATGCAGAAATTAAGTTGCCAACTTATTATAAGTAAATTGAATGGAGACTATCCTGCTGCAAGCTTGCCAACAAATTCTGTAGCTTTACCCCTCCCTCTTCCACCTTTCCTTGGCAGATGCCATGACTTCCTTGTTCATAAAAGTAACTTGGTCTTAATGCATAAAGTTAATGATATGAATGTGTTTGCACTTTTTGGGCCAAGCTCTACAGCTGGTGCATTTCTTTGTCCTGTTCTACTATTCACACTGCCAAAAAGACAGGGAAAATATTATAAAGACAAGTGTGATGGTGTGAGGCTTAGAGGATCTCAACTCATCCATCACTCAGAATCACTGATCACTGTGTATAGGAACTTGCAAAAGGAAAGGATAATTGATATTGAGAACCTTTGAACCTTACTGCCTATGGTGTAATAAGAATCAATGGCTAGATAGTAAAGTCAGATAAAGCCAATCTTAAAATAATGCATAATTTCTAACTGGGGAATTGAACAGAGAAACAACTAACTATTAAAAGTCAACAGGACTTGGAATATTTTGAGATAAAATAAAATAGCTTCTAATAAATGCTTTAATATAGCTCTGAAAGAATTTTTACATTTAAAAAGTATAAATCAGATAATATTGGATTTTATGGCTTTCCTAACCCAGGAACCAGTGAGTCAAAGTATAGATCCTTCACAGTCTTGTAAAAACCAGTTTTTCTTAAACTGCCCTCATCATATCATGGTAATTTTCTAATTTTTTAAAGTCCTGGATCTCTAATAACTTCTCAGTGAAAGATCAAACTGTATTGACAGGTTGTTTCATGGTACATCTGACTTAGAAAAGTTTTCTTTACCACCCTACTTAGAGTCTTTGGAAATAACCCAAAATGAAAGCTATTGCCACAACACTCACTGATCAATAATAACAAAACATTATTGTCAAACTTCAAGTGCTCACCTGTAGCACCACAGGCTTACAATAATCTTGGGGTTTGGTTTTATTTTTTTCTCCTTGTCCTTTTCCTCAGTCAAGTGCAGTTGTAGGAGACGTTATTGTAAAGGGAATGAGAAGCATCTGTGAGAGGGTACAAATGATCTTTTGTCAGAGATGCTTGAATATTAGTGCTGCTTGTACCACAAAGTCAGTTTTGGAGAACAAAAAGCTTTGGAGGTCAAAGGAGAACATTTACAATTTGGATGTCTCTCTCCCTTCCTTCTCAGTTGGGAGAATGGTCAGACTCTTGGTATTGCCGGCACCTACCTCACTTGGCTGTGCAGGGATCTCAGCACTGATGACACAAAGATGTCTCCTGTTCACAGTCAGAGGCATGCAAGAAATCTGAGAAAAAACATACACTGTGTCCCTTCCACCATTATATGATCTGACACACATGGGACTCTGAAGCACTAGGGGCCTGGGGCATTGTGTCTTTGGGGATTTTTGTCTGTACAGGCACACAAAAGGGGGTTGGGGATTTGAGGATTTTTGTGTGTACAGGCACTAACACCCTCCTTGTGAAGAAAATAAAGCAACATTGTGCCTTTCTTAGTCTTTGAGACCCTACAAGCTACTTCAGAATGTGATAGATCAAGCCAGCAAGATGGATGTGTATAAAGCAGAAACTGCTGCAGAGATGCAAACATACATGCTTTGTGAAGGTTCTCAGCCACAGTGTACAGCTGAAGAAAGCAAGCAAAGGCTAAGCTGTGGAAAACTAGGAAGCACCTGAGAACTGCTGTACCTGATAAGCTATCATAACTATATTTGTTTTGGCAAATTGGACAGCTATTACCAAGACAATTTAATTTCCAAAGTAGTTAGACAAAAATTGTCAGGCCTTCCAGCTGATGTACATTTATTTGATTATACTTATTATTAGTTAAATTAAAAAATATCATAACTGTAAACAGGGCTACATGGAAACAACAGTTCAAATCCCAAAGCCAGTTGATGCTTCTAACCAAAAAGAACCTAATCACACTGCGTTTACATTCTGCTTATTGTTTTTTAAGAGGAAATTGCAGCATGAGCTCTCACTACAAAGGAATTAAATACACCAAGCAGCTTTCCAAAAAGCAACTGCTTATGCCCATGTTTTCATTAAACTACTACCAAATTAATTAAACTTCCATTGAGCTGAACTACTCTTTTCTGAATTTCGAAAGAGTTTACAATGAGCCCTGAAATGCTACATGTTGGTTCCAACTGGACAGAGTATCCAGGTGAGGTCTCACGAGGGCAGAGTAGAGGGGGAGAATCACCTCCCTCGACCTGCTGGCCACGCTTCTCTTGATGTAGCCCAGGATGTGGTTGGCCTTCTGGGCCACAAGAGCACATTGTTGACTCATGTTGAGCCTCTCATCCACTAGTACTCCCAAGTCCTTCTCCTCAGGGCTGCTCTGGAGCCACTCTCCGCCCAGTCTGTATTTGTGCCTGGAATTGCCCCAACTCAGATACAGGACTTTGCACTTGGCTTGGTTGAACCTCATGAGGTTGGCACGGGCCCACCTCTCCAGCCTGGACCCTCTGGATGTCACCCAGCCCCTCCAGCGTGTCGACAAACCACATAGTTTGATGTTGTTGGTGAACTTGCTGAGGGTGCACTCCATCCCACTGTTCATGTCACTGTTGATCTTTTTCTTTGCACAAAGCTCCGTTAGTATCAGAAAGTTTCTCCACAACTAGCCCAAGTGTTTCAGTGCCTTTATAATCCATCTATAAAACTAAAACCTTAAGCAAAGCCATCCATCTGAAAACTCAATGCTCATACAATCCAGTGAAGTAAGTACCATCATTACTATCTAATTTTCACAGTTGGGAAGAAAAATATGAACAAGTGTTTTGGGCTTCACTATGTGGCATTACATTAATTTGGTGGAATTTCTGGTTCCTTAATGTCACCTGAATAAGACACACTGAGTGCAGGACACTACAGCCACAGTGTCCTGGTTTTCCCAGTGATGGTGTCTATATATATTTAATGGAAAATAAAAATAGTTTATAACTAACTGCATCATTTCCTTCCTTCCTGAAGACTTTCTTCACAGCAGCATTAAAAGAATAGGCTCAGGCCTTCTTACTCTGAAACTGCTAATTATAGAGTCCACTAAAATATATCAGTGATATGCAATGGTCTGTCTTGACACATACCATCATTGGTTTTATGCAAGAGTATGTACCAAAACAAATAAAAAACGAACAGAACTTATGCTGTAAACAAACAATACTGCATGTTCTGTTTTTTTTTGTTTTTTTTTTCTTCAGGCTCTGCATTAAGTCCTTTGCAATGCACAATCTAATTTGTTTGGCTTCAAATCCCATTTTATTCTACCAAACTGAATGCTGTTATCATGTAGTTTATTCAAAATAGTGAAAGTGCATGTATCCAGGGGAGGAAAATTGATGCACTTTGTGTTCTTCTGAAGGAAATTTTCCATGTAACAGAAACTTTCAAAATAATTGGAATACAACGCACAAGGGAGAGATCTGCTGAAGTTATTACTTACTTTGAGAACACTGTCATCATGATGTATCCTTTATGTGTCAGGTAACATACGCCAACTTTTGGTGACTGTAGACAGGGAACTGTTTTATTCAGCAGTGCTTGTTTAAAAAATCCATAAGCACAAATTCTACAATCATTTGGCACCCAACCAAATGTGGAATATGCTTTTTACTGCAGGAAACACAGACCTTCACTGCTGCCGATCAAACCATGGGCAATTTATGTAACTCCTGTCACATCACTATTTTGCCCAAACCAAACTGACAGGTCTCCTCATGACAAAGCAATAAGTCTACAATGCTTAATAGGAACATAAGGTGTAGGAAGACTGTCACGTCTGTTTACTATTTCTACATGACACTTAGTTACAGACACTTTTATGAATCATGTCACATACCAGATTTCCCATCCTTAAACTTTTTTACCATTCTGTCAGGTGTTTGAGTAGTTTCCTAAAAACAGATTACATTTCATACTGTTCTTGCAGTGGGCATTAACTGGCTGGACTTTGATAAAAATATCAATACAGGGAGTATTTTACCTGCTTCCCTCATTCCTCAAGCTCAGCAATCTAGAGGCTTACTCACAAACCCTTGACAGTGTTCCCTTGATTATTATTCATCACAAGGTGCAGGATAAGAGCAGGAATATTTGCAGCACAATAAAATAAAACAGAAAAAAAAGCCAAAATGAAACAAAAATAGCATCCCAAAAACATCCTCGCAGTCAAATCAGAGATTGAAAGAGAGCTGTTCAACCTGCTTCACAATGAGCCAAACTCATTAACATGAATAATTGCATTAAGAAGGCTTCCAGTACCTGATTTAGGTCAAATATCTCAGGGTGCAGTACTGCTCAGCCACATAGGCTCTTCCGTTCATAACTTGCAGACAAGTATGCTCTTCGTTGCACTCTGAATTCTCAGAGCTGCCAACACTTTCTTTCACATCCCCTTCGGACTTCACAGCAAACATGTGGCTAAAGACATAGCAACTTTTTGAAACTGTAGCAGTTAGGCAAGCAAAAAAGAAAAGAATCAAGAGATTTAGGTCTCACCATAACAAGCTATAAACATGAAGTTCCTTTCAAAAGCACACCCAATCAATGCCATTCGGCGTAAAGGATTTCCTACCTCCAGGGTTGTTTTTCATGGCATGTTGATGCCAGCTGCCAATCATTGCTGGGCATATGTCTCCCTGCATCATTGGGAAGTCCATAATTAAAAAAAAAAAAAAAAGGGAACAAGCGAACCGTTTGTTTATATAAAAATAAAAAACATATTTGCATTTATTTTTCTGGAGAAGGGAAAGCACATGCCATGCTTGTATATCATCCAAAACCCCACATCAGCTGCTTAAAGGGACACAAACAAATTTGGAATAACAGGTTTCCACTTTGATATATGTAACTATCAGAGAAAGAAGGAAAGTATCTTAGAATATCAAACATTTATTTTAAATTCTGCTGCTATGTTTCCTTTTGCCTTCATCCCCAGAGTAAAAGAAAAAGAAATATTTACCATTGCATTTTCTCTCTTGAAAATTTCCAGTAGTCATTTTTATATGGTACAACTATGGTCATTATAGTTACCCATCCATCTTATAATTTCAACTAAATCGAGCAATGAAAATTTTATAGTGCATCCCTAATTGTGCACCAGACTGGAACTGTTCATACAAATTCCAAGCAATTATAAGGCTTTCTGGGAAACATTGGCAGCAAACACAGGATTAAATGCCTGTAACAGCAAGCCAGATGGGAAACACAGATAAAGAAAATCTCATGGAACTTGACTCTTTTTCAAAAACTCTGGCATTATTTAAATTAGCCTGGGACTTAAACACATTTACAACAGACACAAAATGAGTTCAGTTAGGTGCAGTAACTAGATCACATGTATGCCAAACATTCCCAAAACACACACTCTACTTGAATAGCTCTTTAAGAATTAACATAGATATAACAAGACAAAATTATATACTATCTGTAAAGGTAAAGTGTAATAATTACATGTCTTAATATTGCTACACCAAAAATACTGTATTTTGGTTTTAAATGGATAATACTCTCTGCATACAGCATCATTAATGAAATGTAATAGGATGGGTATTCATACTTTGAACCTAACAGAAAAAAACCTTGCAGGTCTTTTTGCTAGCACACAGTATTGTTTTATCCTCAGACCTGCTTCTCTACAGACTGCCAGACAGGAGAAGTAGTCTGTGTGGAGTTGGTGGGTACCACAACTTGAATCTGGACTCAGTGCAAGAACTACCTGATACAGAGGCTTCCACCCTGCCATTTGTCCAGCCTACAGAGTTGGTGAGAAGGAAAACTGGTCTAGCAAAGACCCGTTTTTTAAAGGCCCAAATCTAGCACAATATCATAGCCTGTCATTTTTCACAACGATTGCCTTTAGCAGTAAAATTGTAGAAGTATTTGAAAGCAAATATAGGCTAATGTGTGGTTAAGAGCAGATACTTCCCAGCATGTTAAATTATCAGCCATCATTAACTTCCTGAACTTATTATGTGATACTCCTTATAATCTAGTTCTGGAATTAAACTAATCCCAAACCACAAAATCATAAAAATCTAATAATATACATGCTTTTTTTTTCCTGCTACAATCCCAGGCCTCCCTCAGAGCACAGAATGGACAGTAGGAAAGGGAATATACAGGCTGAACTCAGAAATAGCAATATGAATGTTGTTGCAACTAAAACTGTACAGCTTTTAGTAGTAAAGCATCTTTCTCTCTTGCTTTTATGTTATGATACAGGACTGCAACGAAGGACTGAAAACATGGTCGTTATAGGATCTCTCAACAGCTCCTACTTCAATTAGACAAAACACCAGCCAGTGAGATTCTCATGGATAAGTTATTAAAACTATTAACCATAGAGAATATTAGTAAGCTACCCATGATAAAAATGTCCAAGCACCCCTAACCCTTTGTTAGCATAGGTCTTCCTCAACTTTCCCATAGTCACTATATGGGAGGACCTTGATCGGTTTACTTGTTAAGAGAAATGAAAAGTTGAATTTTTTCCAACTAAGTTTCTTTATACCGAGCCTGGACAAAGCAGAGAATAGCTATTATATATATACATACATATATTATTAATATTATATATATA
>VXBZ01000003.1:29903-53864 GCA_013399135.1 Heliornis fulica
GTGGACACTACTGGGAAACATTGGTCTCTATCTTTAATTTCCTACCACCAGTTATGCACATTAAGAAGTTCATCCAGAGACTTCTCCAGGCTGTATCATCACAGATCTCCCAGACTATTCCCATATTAGAGATGCTTCAATTTCTTAATCAACTTTATTCCGTTCAGTCCTGCACTGGACTGATTCCACTACATCCATATTTTATAATGGGTTGCTGAGAACTGGACTCAGCACTCCAGATGTGGCATAACCATTACTGAGTACAGGAGAAGGATCACCTTCTTCAACTTGCTGGTAATGCTCTGCCCCGGAGGCTGTTGGCCCTCTTTGTGAGATGGTTCATTGCAAGCTCATGGTCATCTTGTTCACACTCCAGCAAGTCACCATCAAGTGTGTACAGGCGTCTGGGGCTGTTTTTCCTGAAGTGCAGGACTGACATTCTTCTCTCTACAATTCTTCAGCCTCTCAATGACCCTCTGGATGGCAGCATGACCCTCTAGCATATCAGCCGCTCTTCCCATTTTTGTATTGTCTTCAAACTTGCCGAAGGTGCATTCTGTCTCAGTGCAGAGTTAATTAATAAAGATGTTAAACAAGAATGGCTTCAGTATCATTCCCTGAGGTAAAACACTAATGACTGACCTCCAACTAAACATTGTGCATCTGACAAAAACCCTTTCAGACTAGCCACTGAGAAAGTTTTCAATCCACCTGCCCACTAATTTATCTAACCTGTATCCTGTTAGCTTTTTTTTGGGAGTATTATGGAAGACAGTGAAAAAGGCCTTACTAAAGTCAAAGGAAACAGGATAAGTTTTTCTCTTTTCCACCAACATAGTCACCTCATTGTCAAAGGCTACCAGATTTATTGAGCATGACTTCTCATCAATAAATATATGTTGACTACTGCTGATCATTTTTTCTCCTTCATGTGTTTCGAAATATTTTCCAAGAGTATATTCTCTATCAACTTTCCAGGTGCTGAGGTGATGTCAAGCGGCTTGTAGTTCCCCAGATCTTCTTTATTAAGATAGGACTGACATTTTCTTCCAGGTTTCAGAAACCTCTCACAATTACCCTAACCTTCTAAAGATATTTAAGAATGTCTGGTATCAACTAACTTTCTCAGTATTCATAAGTGCAACCCATCAGAACCCACAGACATATGTATGTCCAGCTTGTTTATCAAATACTCTCTAGGCTGCTCCTCCTGCACTGATGGTAGTTCCACCACAACCTTCCCTTTGGTCTCAGAGGGCTGGGTTTCCTGAAGCTGTCTTAGCAGTGACAAATGAGACAAAAAGGCATTGAGTACGTTGGCTTTTTCTGTGTCATTCTTCATCAGTTCCTTAACCTGTTAATGGTTCATGTTTTCCCTAGTCTTCCTATGGGCAATTTGCTTTGAAACCTTTAGCAACATCAACAGCCACTGCAAAGAATTACAATTTTGTTTGAGCTCCAAGTTCGGTATACACAATTAAGAAAGTTAAAGTCATCAAAACTTAAAGACAAGATTATATAATGCTTGGTATAAAGAGCTACAATGTTAATTGAAGGCGGTGTTAGAAATCCAAATAGAGAATATTCAGAAACTTTTGAAAGAAATATGGAGATTTGCATTTTTAGCAAGTTTCTCAAGCCATAATCTGGAAAAAACAACTGTCTGTTCATATAATACTAGCACTGCTATTGTATTCTTCAGCATTCTTAAAAAGAGAGTTAAATTCTGTCCCAATTAGCACAAAACTGTTATGGAATTCAATAAGGTTGCAGCTGTTAGCTGAGATATGTGAAAATCTCATTACAATACACATTTTATTTTGAGAAATGTCACCTCTTTTCATAAAATTTTACAAACAACCTATCTTTTTCTGATGAAGACTTGTGATTGTCCAGCTCCGAATTCCATATCCACATTTTTTTCCTCAGAAAAGGCTATGTTTATGCTGCAGGGTGAGATCATTTCCTCAGTTCAATAATATCTTTAAAAATTCAGTGATGTTATCCAAAAGGACTGAAGTGACATAAGTTTTCTGCTTAAAAAGTACCTTTTCATATTTTCTCAACTTAGTGAATTATTTGTTTCATCTTGACAGTATCACAAACTTTTTTAATACTGAGTACAAGAAAATTAAGAACAGCTGCTCAGCCTACTTACCCTTTCTGGTATCTTCTAATTCTTTGTGGTCCCTGTAAACAAACACTTTATCTTGATAAAATATTGCTGCAGCTTTCTTAAATCATCATCACAGTGTGGGAGAGCATCATTCAGACAGAGGAGCCAAGACATTGTAATGAATAGCTCAGTTATTTTAATAAAACAAATGAATAAGGGACTCCAGCATAAGCTCATATGAAAATGGTTAGTTTTCTTTAGAATTAAACATTTGATAGGAAGGGTGAAAATTCATTTTCCCACACTGAAATTACAATTTCTCTTTTTCTTTTTCTTTTTTTTTCAGGAGATTTATGTTTTCTTTTTAATTGTCTGAATAAATATTTTAAAGTTTATTTTTACAACATTTTTCTATGTTTGTACAGTCAGGCATCTCACTAGTAAAGCATCTGCTATACAGACACCTTTATCAAATCCAATGTCAAATCTCATTTATGTTGCTGAATTACTTCTATTTTGAAGTACATTCTATTATAAATTATTGTATTCTACGAAAATCATGAATGGCAATGAAGAAGTTCTTGATGTTTCTTCTATCTACTGAACAGAAGCTTTTAAGATTCTGCTTATCCTCTCTAATCTGCCATGGAAAAATGAAAGATAAGTAAAATATGAATTTTAATAATCTCTACATCCATTATATTTGACAATAGTCATTTGACTGTATCCTCAGTCACTTGGTTCACAACATCCTTGAGGACATTAAATCAGGATGGTTTAGGATTCCTCAGTATTCCTCTATAACCACTGCCTTGGAAAGACATTGGAAAGAGGAATGTTTTGTATGAAAATTCCTACATTATGTGATCCAAATAAGATATAAGTATCTTAAGTCCTACCCAACAGGCTTCTGCCAATATTACATAACCCATTATTATAATTTCAAAATACTTTCATCCCTGAATTAGATTAGTGTCTATTCAACTATATCCATCATTGAAAGGGCATTCCATCCAGCCACAGAATGTCACAAGGCTTCCAGGTTAAGCTTCTCCTCCAAATAGGCTTCCTTTCCAAGATCCTGGAGAGCATTTTCAGTTGCTAAAATGCTCTTCCGTTGGCAAGGCTGTCCTGAACATCTTTTTCAGCTATTACTGTTTCTGCTGGCTTTGAAATATAAGATGTTCCATATAACAGCCTGCAGCTATGCCAGAGACTGCTTCTCACTCTCTGTTTGCAATATGATTAGTACTCATTAGCAATGCTTAACTGTTCCAAAGGTGATGCCATTCCCAATTTCATCTTTGAGATTTACTGCCATTCAGAGTCTGTCAGAACTACATCCTGCACACATAAGGGCTGATACAAGAACATCCCACTAATGTGAACATTAACTTTGAGTTCCAGTGCTCCTAATGTGCAGAAAACTGGGACATGGCATTTTCCTTACCTGTTCCCTGTGAATTTGTAAGACCACAGGATTCAGTGTGGGTGGTGTGGTGGAGGTGGTGTGGTGAGGGTGTCATCATCGAAGATTCTTGTTTGCAAACTAAAAAAAAGCAAAGTAGAAGCAGATTCTGGAGTGATAACCTCTGGTTATATAACTCCAATGAATTAAAAGTGTGGGCTGATATGGAAAGTTTAAAATGATGCAGAAACATTGCAGATAAAATGTCTCTTTAAAAGGATTAGAAACCTAATAAAACATTTCTTAACATTTTAGTGGTTTTACCATGTCATGAGCATGTTACTGATACAGTACTTTTCTAAAGGACATAAGGCAAAGGTCCACTTCATTTCAAGATGCAGAATGACTTTCAAACAAGTTACAGATAAAGTTGCTGACTTACAAAAGCTTTTATCAGACCTATGATGGATTTTACAGAAGTGGAACTCTATATGACCCATGTGGTTTGTTTTCATTTACAAAGGTGGAGAGGCTTTGAATTTAAAAATGGAACTTTTTCTTCTTGTGCCAAATGTAAACAATTTAACATCCACTTCCCATCAAGAGATTTCAACAGTTCAAAAGACTTTATACGAATCTTATCTGTATTATATTTCCTGCTGATTGGCAGTGCCTCACGCTTCAAACTGAAAGCCAAAAATGTGTTGGCTCAGAACAGGCACAGGAAACAAATAACAAAGGAAACTTGGAAATAAACATAATGAGTAGTTATGAAGTGCTGAAAACTATGTTTAGTGCTTGAGCTCTTGTTAGTTCTTGAGAGTCAAATGCTGCCATATTGATTTATGTCTGGGAAGCCCTGTTTAGAAAAAAAAAAAACCAAAAAAACCCAAAAAAAAACCCAAAAAAACAGAAGCCTTTGTGTATTTTGTCAACAAGAAAACATAGTTTATATTATGTTCAAAGCTCACATCTATCTATTCTTGACTTGACTGATTCCATACTCCTTACTGCGGAGTACTTTGTTATTTCCAGGAGAGGTGCACATCGTACAAGGTAATTACTGTTCCCAGGGGAAGTGCATGGATCTAATACAGTCAGACAAACAATTCACAGGACCTATGCTCAGATCAGTTGAAGGAACCTTCCTGTGTGTTATGTCTGGAAACAGAGCTGATGTGCTCTTCTACAGAAGGAAATGCAGATGTTGGAAAAAAGGTAAAATTCATTGCCCCAGTAGAATTTTTTTTGATTCTTCTTTGAAAGTCATGCAGCTCCAGGTAGCTTAAAAAGCAATTAAAATTAATAAGAAAAAGGGGAAAGAAAAAAAAAAAGAAATGACAGAGAAGAAACAACTGCTTTATTAAAAAGGATCTCCAAATTGTTCCATGCACTGCAACTGAGTTTTGTATCATTCACATAATTCAATATCCATCATGACTCAGATATAAAACACAGAAAACAGCACAGTAAGGCAACACTCAGCCACCACTAGTACAGAATAGAATCATGGAATAGAATCATTTAATATTTTAAGTTGGAAAAGACCCTGCAGATCATCCAGTCCAACCATAAAGCAAGTCTACCACTAAGACATGTTCCTAAGTTCCTTATCTACAACATCTTTTTAAAACATTACAGTGTTTCAGTTATTTCCCTGGGCTGTTTGCAATTTACAGAACCCTTTTGATGAAGAAAATTTTCCTAACATCTAGCCTAAGACCTTTCCTAGTGCAACTTGAGGCCATTTCATCTTGTCCATCACTTGTTACTTTGGAGAGACCAACACCCACCTTGCTACAACCTTCTTTCTGGTAGTTGCAGAGAGCTATAAGGTTTCCCTTCAGCCTCCTTTTCTCCAGGATAATGTCCCAGTTCCCTCTATCACTCCTCATAAGACTTGTGCTCTAGACCCTTCACCAGCCTCGTTGATATTTTCTGGACAAGTTCCAGCATGTCAATGTTCTTGTACTGAGGAACCCAAAACTGAACGCTAACACCAACATTAGCTAACATTGGCCCTGGAATCACAGAAGTGTTTTCAGTGTCCATGACACTGCTGCTTCCTGCAACAGAAAGGAGACAGACTTTTCTGTCTTCCATGCAAACCTAGTTTCTTACAAATACAGAAGTGTTATCTGCAGTATCAGCTTACAGCCTTTGGCTGTAATTCAGCAACATCATCGCATGATGAATGCTGGACACAATTCCTAATGGAGATCGAGAATTACACATACAACTAAGTCCCCTTTTGTCTCAGCAACATTAGTTTTACTACAGTCAAAAATGGTGTGACTATAAGCTATGAGATGTTACACAAGTCACATTTAATTTTTCTTCTTTTTCAGCATTCTTTTGCTCCATCAGTTCAAAAAATTTCTTTGCATTAATACTAGCTGCATTTTTTCTCCCTTAGTCCTGTCAGTCTAATCCAATAATTGCCTTCACTATATCAAGTTACCAGACATCTTGACTTTGTATACTGCTAAGCAGAAGTCCAATTATCGCTTTTGAAATAAATCTATCAGGCTTTGTGCAGGGAGGAAGGAGGAAGAGTGCTTCTTAGCTGCAAAAGGGTCCCATATCATTAAACAATTTTTTACTTTCTCCAAATGCATTAGTTTCCTAGACTTTTCCCTTTAACTAGAGGAAGGCTAAGGCTGGTGGAGCTTTCATTCTCCAAGCACATAGTTACTCTATTTCTCTGAGAACTTAAATTGTAAAAAATCATTTGCAAATGGAAATGGAACATAAAATGTCTAGACATCAATATAAATAGTTTCAAGAACTGTCATTGTCCTGACATAAAAATTTTAGGGCAAGTGCAAAGACAGAAACAATACCCTACACCCAGAGGGAGGTAACAGGCAGAAAGTCTATGGATTGAAATGCATGTAGCAGAGGACAAGCATTCCCCTTCAAATGACATACTTTCTGACATGTGCTGTGATAAGGAGAATATCGGAAGGAATCAGGAGTTTTCTGTTGCAGAAGGATGCCAGTCCTTCATTCACACTCTAAAACAGTTAGAGTACCACTAAGGACTGGGAAGGATTAGAGTACCACTGAGGATTCAGCCATCCTTTCCAGCACAAGCTCTTTGTGACATTCTTCAGCCTTCAGCAAGAAAGAAAAGCGTAACAGCCCAAATGCTTACTGACTGTTAAGTATTGCTACCATGTAAAGGTCTTGTCATAGCAGTTACATTTAATCCTTTGCTGAACAAGTCTCAAGCAGCTTTCATATGTGAATTATATTTAAATCCTACAATTCAGGCTATCTCAATGGATATGTCTTGACATAATACAAAAGGATATGATTGTCAGGAACAGGGAGATAAGTACAGGTAAGCATCTCACTAAAGTTCCTCTTTCCTCTCCTTTTTTTTCTTTTTCATATGTTGTCTTCAAATAACATGAATTTAGAGTCTGAGTGGATTGTATGCTTAATATTTTCACATGTTATATCACTGTACTCACACCAGAAAATTTGAAATGATGTGCCATCACCACTACGACCGTCATACTCCTATCTCCAGCAGGAACACTGTTTTTATACTAGAACAGGAGCTCTACAAATGCATAACTGCACAGATGTCATCCACTTTCTTGCATAGAGAATTGCTTCTACTACAGGAATTTTTCACTTATACTTATTTATTTACCCACTCCAGGTTGAACAAGAAGAGTTGCACTCTGCTTTAGACATACAGGAACATTTCCCAGGTGAATATCAGGCCTATTCAATAGTTAAATTCAGTAACATGCTTTCGATAGAAAAGTATACTGAATATGCTCTGTAATTTCAAGTTTATCTCAAGGTTTTCAAACTTTTGCCATTAAGGTTCTCACTCACAGCTTACATCTCCAAGATTTATCTACTGGAGAATTGTGAATTCCAATTCGCGACTGACATCCTCCCAGAACAAAGGTGACCTTAGCCCTCGAAGAAGAGAAATAAGCTGTGTTTTTACAACACAACACTGAGGAGCTACAGATCTCTTACCTTGTTTCCTAAGAGGATAAGGCCTGGGTGAACATTTTCCAAGCAATGCCAACTGCTGGTTAAATTTATGGGAGCTTCAGCACACAGTTTAAAGATACAGCAATAAATAAATAAATAAATAAACAGCAAATGACTGTTTAGTGTTCTTGCAGAGGCTTTTCACTGTGGAACACCCCAGTGTTTGTCTGTAATTACATTATGTACTGATAGTTGTTTATTTTAGCCTAAGAAAACTTTCTCCTTTGTGCTGTACAAACTTCATTGCAAAAAGGCATGTCATTTTAAATTGTCATCCAAGAAATTGGATGCCCCCCACATTTTGGGGGGCAAAGTCATATCCTCAGTTTATGGTTATATTTCAGAGAGAATGGTAAGTTTTCAACTCATCAGGTAGAAAGCCTAATGTCAGTAACAGTTGCTTTAATAATGTTTTTGAACAGACCAGCATGTTTGCAGAAAAAAATCTCTATGACCTAACCTCTGCCATTGAACTTTGGGTAATTATATACTCTCCTGATCTGACTAGTAAACAGAGATTTAGCCAGATAAACTGTTGTAGTTATAAAGCAAACACTCACATGCAATGAAACCAAAGAATTATTTGACGACAGACAAGCAAATAATTTCTCCTTTTGACCCCATAATTTGAAATGTGAGTTTAAAAGGTCAGTGTTCAGCTCCTTGTTTTCTAACTGAATTATGAGTATTGTTATTTTAAAATGCTGAAAAAAACAATAGAGAATATCTGATTTTCACAGATAAAGTGCTTAGTTTAAAAACATGCTATTAACTGACAACTAATAGTATGTTCACAACTCACATGAACTGGCAAAGTTTCAACCAAACACTATACACTTCACAGCAGAGCTTCTCCTCTTCTTCCAGGTCCAACTTCATAAAAACTGCATCATGTCCATGTGACCTTTTTCATTGTCAGCCTGATTATTACATTGATTATAAAATTTCAACATGAAATTCTTATAGCCATTCCACAATTATTTTTTTATTACAAGTTTTATTAGAAATATTTGTCGGAATCATCCTAAAAGACAAGATTCAGATTATTTCTTCCTGAACTTCTCTGGTCCAGTTTTTTTATTGGCATATGCCACCTCAATCATGTTTACAACAGATAAGACATTCACCCAGCAATCAAGCTCCCTCCTTTTTCAGTGTCACAAATTTATGGAGGCAGGCATACATCTGTGCTGCACACCTATAAGTCCATATCGTATACATGAAAATACATACATTCTGCTTAAATATCACACCTCAACTTTATTACTGGAGAATACACACAGAACACATTGCTCATATTCTTCATTTGGATATAAGAGCAAATACACTGAAAAAAATCACCATCTTTCTACATTCAGATCATTAACAAATTGATTCTTCTTGGATTGTTCAGTTTTTCATGCCTAGGTATAATCCAGGTAGCTACTTTAAAGAAACTAGATCTTTGATGAAGAAACTAAATGTTTTTTTCTGTCATTAACCTTTGCATGTAGATCTATCCATCTTTTTTAAAGCCAGGATAGAAAAGGTCTTGCTGTAGTTAAAAGGTAAAGACAGCTGACATCTATATTTTATTCTTCATAAATCAGAATATCTAAAAGGATCCTGCTGCCAGTTAGTTTAGTATTCTGGGACTGCCTTCTAGGAGGGCATGGTAGTCCTTATAGGACTCAGTAACTTGAGTAGACACATATATTTTTATTTAGATATCATTTCTGTGATCATGAAACCTATAAGATTTTTTTCAACTGAGCTATGCCCAGCACAGCTTCAACACAAAATCCTTCTCACGCTCATGTTAAGACACAAGAGCCATTGCAGGCAGATCCAATCATCCTTTGTATTCTGAAGACAACATACATGGGCATTAAGACAATTCCCTGGCTCCAAACAAGGGGTCACATAGACCCATGTTGTCTCTTGAAGAGCATCCAAAATAGACAGTCAGACAAAACTAAGAACAAGTCCAGCCTACACGATGCTACACTAGTCTCCAACTATTTTCAAGGATTTCCTGAACTTGATTTGAGTCATGCATTTTGTAATCCCCAAGAGATGCCTTGTTCAAGTGCATGCCCATTCTCTCTTGGATGGTATGTAAACTCCTTCACTTGTATCTAAATTTTAGCTTGAACACTCCAAAATGAAATTTTAATCAGCACAGAACTTGGAAGAAGTTAGCAATACTAATAGAATCCTGGTATATGTCTTTAGCCTATTTTCACACAGTAATTTTATGTAGTTAAACAAACATACAAAACTCTGAGTGGTATAAATTATCTTATGTCAAGATCAAGAATTTACAGCCAGGACTGACTAGATTTTTCTCAAAACATCCCATCTCTTCCATCTTCTGCCATCTCTGGCCAGCTGTCCCAAGGTTAGTGATCTGAGCTTCATTTACTTGCAAAGACCCAATGAAGAAGTGAAAAAATGCTTTGATTTTTGTTAAAGTCACTAACATACTAAACCTTCCAGCATTTTCTAAACTTCTTGAGAGATTTCCTCCTTTTTCTTTCCTTGTTTTTTTTTTTTTTTTAAGTATTGCTGTTGTAGCAAGAGCACTACACTACTACCTCACAATGCTGACTCCAGTAATGAGTTCTGAAGATGAATATCTACTCAGACTAGAGTAACATTACCTCTGAGGTGATGTAACAGCTAAACAAAACTCTGTAAACCAGTCATTTGTAAAAAGACATACTCCAATTAAAAAAAAAACAAATAACAAGTGCCTCTGATTCTTCTGTTGTACAAAAGAAGAAAAAATGGGAAAAAAAACCCTCCGCAACAGAAACCTGAGGGACTCAAAACCTCAGAATAAAAANGCACCAAATATGAAAACCAGGCTAAAAAAAAAAAATTAAAAAAAAAAATTAGGAAGCTTCTCAGTATTTGCTTTGTTTCTCTCCCTCAGAGATTTGAATAAACCAGACATTCAGAAAGCCATTACTTCTGACCCCTGTTTAATTTTCTTTGGGACTGTTTAGATTTATGCTGAATGATACTATCAGATACAGATTCAACTGAATATAGAGCTGTCCATTACACCTCACCCTATTATACATTCCATTCTTCATGGGATTTTATTTTTAGAAGTACATTACAGAGGAGAGAGCGCCTTTAGGGTACAGTACATTTCAAAACACAATTAAAATAAACTCTTCAAGTGGAAATGTGAAATGTATTTGTATTCTCTTAAAGCCTTTGGCCTTATCAGCTGCAGTGCACTATATAACAAGGTCATTAGTAACAAGCCACACACAATGGAGAACATACATCAGCAGTAGAAAAACAAACACAAGTCCAAAACATCACAATAACTTCCTGTACCTGTTATTGTTAGCTTGCTTAGCTCTCAAACATTATGAGTCTCTGAAATACATAAAAGCGTAACAGCTTGAGTCAATATTTGCCAACCAAAGTGAACGATTTTATTTAGCGTGATGACTGGACCCCTTGATCAAACACATCTTGTAGGCGGCATAACGACTGCAGGCCAACCTGCAAAGCGACCCGAAGTGTACAACCATTCATAACATAACATTCATTGCATCTGGAGAAAACTCAGCAGCTGATCCAGGCTTCTCCTTGCAAATAAAAGATAATTCTTTTAGTTTTCCATCAAAATCCATTATGGAATACAAACCAGAATGATTTTATAATAAACTTGTGGTTTCTTCACTCTTGCTTTGTGATGTTTTATTTCTATTTCTGAGTTTCAGGGAATGAAACAGTTCTGATTTTTTTTCATGTTAAATCCTTCCAAGAGTTTTGGTATTCTTTGGATTACAGCATATGTTTATTTAAATAAGTTCATTTGGGATGTGGTCTGAGAGTTACATAAAAAATTATTGATTTCATACCAATTACTACAGGAACCAAATTGTGGTGAAAGGGGAGCTGCATCTGAAAATCAATATGAGGAAATGTCCCTTTTGCCCATGGAAGTACTGCCAAACGAAGTAATGTCTTAATTCAATCTTTCTTTTGTTTCAATAAACACTTTCTATAATTATGATATGGACCAGGTGATTAGTCATTTTTTTTTATTATTTTTTTTGTTCTGTGCTGACATTATGTATGGTTTTGGTTTGGTTTTGTTTTTTGTGGGTTTTTTTTGTATCAATGAAATTGTACTTCCTTTCCATTTTTAAGACAAATATTTTGGTCAAAAAACCTCACACCATATGAAAGTGCTGATACTCACAAATGCCTCTCAGCCTGGAGAAACGTATTTTCCTCCTCCATCAACATATGTCACAGATGTGCAGCTTCCCAAATGCAACCAACCCTAGGAAGATAACTTGGAGTGAGTGTGTGAGCAAGGTTTGAGGATCAAGGGGGTTTTTTCTTCCACAGAAAGAGCTGTATGCTGGGACTAGTAAACTGAGATGATTAAATGTGTTCGTTCTCACTTGCCTGCAGGAGTATAAGGTTTCCACTTTATTCATTAATCTTTGTCAGAGGCCACTCTTCATGCACGCAGACCAAAGGCCAGAACAGGAACATTCCTCCCAGCTTCCTTGAAAATTCAAATATACTTGTTCAGGACCAAGCACAGGGATTATCAGGTCATATTTACTAAAGAACTGTATTTAAAAAAAAAAAAAAAAGAAAAAAAAAGGAAAAAAAAAGTCAAGCTTCCAATATTATGTACCTATTATATATGGTACAAAGGATCTCTTAAAACTGACCAAGAATGGAATCAAGACCAATCTAAGAGTACACATGGTTATCTTAAGGATGACATGATATGACTTCTGATAAAAATAATAAGTTTGTTAGAACTGATGCTTTTTATGGTGCCTAATGTGTGATACAAGAAAGAAAATGTTTTTAAAATTTTATGATATTATCAACATATTTCATATATTACCTGGATGAAAGCCTCCAGGGTTTTCATTACTGTCTCAACATGTCATGTACAAACCGAGACTTCAGTTCTAATGCATGGGTTCATGCCTTCAAAAGGAAGGTTGGTCCCGTGTTATTGTAAGTAGTCATTCCCTCCATTTTCACTGAGGACAGAACATGTGAATACTGCCACATTCCAGTGGCAAGTTAAATAGGAACACGAAATATTCTTGTTTCAGGGTAATCTGTGACAGAAAACACAGCTTCAAGCACTGTAGAAAATATGAGAGAGCATTTTGTGTTTGGTGACACAAGAATATTCCCGTGGATAGACACACTTTGTTGTCAACTCAGGCATACTATCCAGGATGCAGCTTGCCACAGTTGAAAAGTCACCCTCAATTTATTCATCTATACAGTTGTATTTGCACTGAACTTTTTACTGCTTTGTTATGGTTTTATCCAATTAAATTAGTATTTCTATAGTGAAAGAAATTAAGAGTGGCGAGCTATTATATTGTAATCGCTGTATTGCATACTATTACTTAAATATGAGAAACCAAGTAATGGAAAGTGCTAAATAAGGATGCCTAAGCTATTTCTACAAGTTCATGAATTCAAATGGGATAAAAATATGACCAAGAATGCTCACTAGTTAATTCCTAGATAATAGACATTGCATGGGCATTTCTGTAAGAATAGTTGAAAGGTCCTCATGATATTCCAGATAACATCCTTGTTAACTTTTATACAGCTGAGATACCAGGATTAAAAAAAAGCAGTCAAAATTTGCAAAAGCATCCTAACACTTCACAGTAGGGGAATCGAGAAGACTCATAAGAAAACCATGGCATAATCCCTAAGAAAAGACTGTATTGTTTATTTTCCCATAGCTCCATTTCCTCAAACATCAGCCAAATCCTTCTGTTTAGCATTGATCACTGACTTGTCAATAGACAGCAATTAAAACATAAATATTAATAAGATTTGTTTATGATTTTGTTTAACGATAGACCAAACTTTCAATCTCTTAGAGACTTTAGTTTTTGAAATTTTCCAAAGCAACACTTTAATAAAGATTATATAGTAAAATACCCCACAAAACCAAGCTATTTAAAATACATAAGTAGAATTAGACACTGATAGTGTTTTAAGAGTGCTATATATGTTGCAATAATAAACCTGAAACTCACAATACTGACGCCTCCCTCTTTGATGGGAACAAGCTATTTATTGCTCTCTGAAAAATTCTGATTACAGTAAAATTTTTATTTTACAGCTATCTTTTAAATTTTTCTTTTATATTTTAAAATTATGGTTGTTTATAAATTATCAGGACAGTTGATAAAAGACCTCACCCCAGTAAAGTATTTATAGTCACTTTTTAAAGCAGCATTTGACAAAATTAAGATCACTGAATCACAGAGGGTTGGAAGGGACCTCTGGAGATCATCTACTCCAACCTCCCTGCCAGAGTAGGACCACCTAGACCAGGTTGCACAGGAATGCATTCAGGTGGGTTTTGAATGTCTTTAGAGCTGGAAATTCCACAACCTCTCTAGACAGCCTGTCCCAGTGCTCTGCCACCCTTACAGTAAAGTAGTTCATCCTCATGTTAAAATGGAACTTCCTTTACTCAAGTTTGTGCTTGCTGACTCTTGTTCTGGAGCTGGACACTACTGAAAAAAGACTCCCCATGCTGACACTCACCCCTTAAGTATTTATAAGCATTTATAACATCCTCCCCCAGTCTTCTTTAGGCTAAAAAGTCACAAGTCCCTCAGCCTCTCTTCATAAGAAAGATGTTCTAGATCTATAAACATCTTCATATTCTATTTTTGTACCCTCTCCAGTAGATCGTAGTCCTTCTTGACAAGAACTGGGCAAAATATTCCAGATGAGGCTTCACCAGGGCAACTGTTCTCCTAACTATGTACATCTCCAAAGCCATCAGCAAATAATCACAGAAGCACTTATATATACAAGCTGTGTATACTTATATCTTAGGAAACATAAATATTCTCCATTTGATATGTTAAAGGAAAATTTCATTTATTTTGTTAGTGCAATAATGTCAGCTCATCAAAAGTTTGAGTCTCTTTAAAACCCATTACTCCCCTACTTACCTAGAGCTCTTAATTTTCCATGCCTGTCATCTCAAACCATTCTAGTCCTGAAGAGTGGCATGTGGAAAAGAATACATACATTATATATTACCTCTGATGAGTGAGCTCTGTTACAACATTTATCTTCATCTGCAAAGAGAAATGGAGTAGCTCAGGAGTGGTATAACAGGTAGTGCTGTTCATGAGCTATCAACTCATGTCCCGATATGTGAAGACAAAGGGCATAACAGAGATCAGCCTTCACACAAAATATTGTTTATATAGAATATTAAGGTTTTAGCATAGGAAATGTTCAGGATCTAATTAGGGTAGTCTGTATAATACAGTAAAATCCTGATTTATTAAACAACCTTTTCATAGAAAGAGAAAGTAGGTTCCTACATAAAACAAGAATGTGAAATGATCAAAATTTGAATTGAGTCCAAATATTTGGGCCTGATCTTTTTGCATATGATACTGGCATTTCAGCAAAATCTTCTTTCTAGCTTTGAAAAAAAGATAATCTTTATTCTTTTGTCTGTTATAAAGCTTGGGGAAAATGTTCAATAAAGGACATGGTTTCTCATACAAAAGAACTATAGATACATTAATGGACTAATCTGTAAATGTAAAGGATGCAGGAGTGATTAAACAGTGATTAAACCATCATGCACATTTAGTAATTCCAAAACCAATTCCTTGTTTTTTCTAATTTTAGTGTTAATTGCCTAAGAAGATCCTGACATTTGCAGGTATTCACATCTACTGTGTGATAGATTACTAAACCCTCAACATTTATAAGATGAAGATGTATTCTTTAAAAATTCATTCACAGTAGATTTAGACATGAATGCATGTGGTTAATCAATAACAAAATAATAACAATAACTCTGTATTACTATTAATTACTCTTAATAATATTACTCTTACTCTTAGTATTACTATTACTGGTATATCTTCATACTGATGTCCCTATGCAAAATGCCCCTTTGTGTTAAATACATCTTCATATGTACCAGGCTGTCACCCTCAGGTGAAAGGGAAGATAAGCACTTCAACTTCCTCTTGCTCTACTGCACTTGTAAATATCTCTGCTCACTACTTTCTGCAGCTTGTCTGCCTACCACACTGCTAGCTGTGACCTCAAGCACTTGGAAGGTACCCCTATGGTAAGGACTCTGCCCTCAGAAAGGAGGCGGCTGTCTGCAATGGCAAGAGAAGGCAGAAGGGTTGGAACAACCCAAGACCCAGCTCCCTTAGCATGTCACAGCTGGCAGCTCAGCCAGGTGGCACTGCTGGAAGAAGAAAAACAGGAGGAGGAGGANACTCCAGAACACATCAGACTGAAAGACAGAAGAGGAATGGGAGGGAGGCAGGCTGAATTTTCAGGCATGCTGGGGTGATTCAGCCAGGCTTCTTTGGCAGCATTGTGTAAAGAGACAGCTTTATCTATTTGCTTCACACATACAATTATCACATGTAAGCACATCAATTCCCTATTCTTAGAGCTCACACACGTCATTCTATCTATCTTTGGCCTCTCTCTACCTCCCACCTTCTTTTCTTTATCTCTTCTTGATTTGCTCTACAGGAAGATCTTCAGCAATTCAAACTCAACATTTTGATTGCCTCAGACTGAATGTTCAGTTCCACACAGGACACTACTCTATTTTGTTCTCCTAGTGTGGAATTTGGTCTCTGCCATTTAGTGAGCAAGATCTTCTTGAAAAGGATATCACTTCTTTTCAAAACTCAGAGCTGTATTTGTTATGCATAAATCCTAAAGATTTGAAGGAGTGGGTTGGAGATAAGGGGAGGTAGAACCAGACTTGCTTCAGTCTTAATATTCTGTATAACAGTCCAGGCTAGTACATATGTGGGCTCCATTCTGCAGCTGAGGTGATACTCTCAGTGAAACAAACTGCAAATTCCTACACATTCCCAGTAAGAGAATCAAAGTCACAGAAGCTTAAAACCACCACTTTTTGTATCAGACCAAAATCAGTAAAACAAATTCTAAAATACCAAAAAGCTATGTTTGTTAACAGTATTTAATTCTTCTCCATGTGTCTATCAACATTACTTGTATTCCCAAGTTTTCCATGGGAAAGCAGCACTTCTGCTGCCATGTGAAGTCAAAGGCCCCTCCTTTGCCATGGCAGGAGGCATTAGCTCTTATCTTGTTCTTTTCAGAGACACTCAGACAAAGACTGCCTGTATGCCCACTCACATACTCTGCCTCCCACCCAGAACCTTAAAAAATGCTGCCTTCTCCTCCCAAGTATGCCTCCATTGGGAACAGGTTCATGACAATTACTTGAGGCATCACTAGTATTCATTGCCAGTCCTTTCCACCACACTGTTTTCCCTGTGTGTATGAATTTGTGCTTTAAAACCCTCTTCAATTACTTATACATATGTACACAGAACTAATTCTAGTTAATTAGATATAACCTAGATTTTTACATGCTAGGCTATGCTTATATTATCAGCTTTGATGCATACATGCACATCAAGTGTGGGGGATTTTAGCTATAGGCTTGCAAGTCTTTCTACCTGGATCCTCTCCAACATTTTTGCCCTAATAGAAGTATCATGTACATAAACGATACTACAAGACTAACATAAGTTATGACAATACTAATAAAATTACTATTCCTAAGACTTAAAGGAGACTAAACAAACAAACAAAAAAAGCAAAAACACACAAGCCACAAAGTGCCTTCCTAAGGAGGTGATAAAAGTAGTCACTCATTGTCTTTACTTTGCTAATGGACTCTGCAATCACAGCGATGCAGTCAGCATTAAAAAAATTCTAATATTTGGCATTAACAACACCTTTCTGAGGGGGTACAAATCTTTCATTTACATATTCAGTTATCTTTGGTCCAAAAAGAAACAGAAGTAGTGTTTAGAGAATGAGTTTTTTTCCACTAGCCATTAAGATTGCCAGTGACCATGCTGGCATTCTGTGGCTTAATCTCATCCTCATTTCTATGTAGTACAACAGTGCTGAAATCTCCTACAAGGATGACGACACTTGTATCATTGCCCTGTAAGACCAGTGCTTACATCTTTCTAACAGCAACAGGTACTATTTTCCCCAGTCATATCACATGTTTCCCCTATGCTTATCAACTTTTTATTTTTCCTTTTTGTAATATGAACTCACTATAGTAAATGTATTTATCTATCCTTTACTGTTAAAAGCACCGTTTTATTCTGGTTCTAGTTGTCTCTGAGCAAATTATCTTCAAATAAACCCACTGTTAGAAATAAAAGTTAATCTGTGCACTGTCTTTCTTTTTGCATTATAAAACTGATTTAGCATCAAAGTATGTTAGTAGTAACTTAATCTATTCCACTATCTTCTTCTGCATTCCCAGGACTGTCTTGACTTCCAGTGATTATTACAGGGTACTCCAAGTGCAGATTTAGCTTGACTTTGAGGTCTAAATGTTTTATTGCCTTGGATCTCCCAGATCTGTGAGCTTCCAGTAATACACGTCCCACACAAAATTAATCTGGCTGGGCTGACTCATGGGATGACTGGAAAATTCAGAGGGTTGGCTTAGACTATTCCAGCAGTTTCTTGTTGCGCCTGATCAGAGAACAAATCTTGAGAGGGATGTGAACTGAGTTAACTTCTCCCAAACTGAGGTCAGGCTGCTTCAGCCAGAATTTAATTTTTAAATTCAAGTACAAACCAACTTCTCATAAACTTAATAATTACAGAAAGTGTTTCTTTGCTTTGATTATGTTAATGATTTCAAAATTCTTGTTTGGGTTTGGGGTTTGGGTGGGGTTTTTTTGTTTGTTTGTTTGTGGGTTTTTTTTGTTTGTTTTTTTTTTAACTAGTCAACTTAAATTTTAGCTCATTGAGCTTGTGAGGACATAGGATTGTGAGAAAAAAGCAATTTTCAGATCATCTTTCTTTTCTCTGGGTATCCTCTTACAGATGCAAAACAAAACACTATGTGTATCTCTTTCAAGATATCTGAAAAGAATACTTGCTTTGATGATGGTTTTAGCTACTTTATCCTTCTGTTTAGGTTTTGGTTTTTTTCAATATGCTGATTTCCACTTCTGTCAGGGATTGCTGTTGAGAAAGGTTAGCGGAGAAGAGTCTCTTTACGTAATTCCCAGCCTTTTAT
Source organism: Heliornis fulica (assembly GCA_013399135.1). Classification (NCBI taxonomy): domain Eukaryota; kingdom Metazoa; phylum Chordata; class Aves; order Gruiformes; family Heliornithidae; genus Heliornis; species Heliornis fulica. Next base: position 48,567 of record VXBZ01000003.1, read on the forward strand.
ATGTAATATTGCATGTGTTACTGTGGTAGCCTGGCTTCCAAACATACGGTAATTACCAAACCAAAAAACTCAGATGAAAATCCCACTACCATAGTTTGTATCATAGAATCCAGGACTCTGGCATATGTATATTGTTTCAATCTGAGAATCAAAGTAGATAAAAGAACACAGCAAATCTCCCTATACTCATAAAAACCTTAGTAAAAAAGTAATACTCTCACATCTGAACTCTAACTTTTTAAGCTGGCTACCACAGCAACTAAGATTTTCTTACTTTATTTTGATGACAATGTGAAAGATTAGTTAAACTCTTTGGATTTTTTTTTGTTGTTGTTGAGACTGTGCTTTGGTTAGAATACAACAAACTCTTCCAAACCCAATTGTTTAAGACTGAATTCAAACCATTATGTTTGAGTATAACAACCCTACCATATTGCCAGTGGATTCTGCATCTGACAGAAAAAATATAGATCAGCATACAAGTCATCTCCAACAAGCCAGTGAAAAAGTAAAATTAAGGGTTAGTAAATATTCTGATCCAATAAAATATTTGGTTCACAAATGTTAAGTGTTATATCATAATGCTTTTCTTTTATATTCTCCATTTGCCATAAGAAGAAAGACTCATATTAAATAATACATATTATACAAATACAAATAATACATCTGGTACATGAAGAATAAATCTTCATGTACCAGATGAAAACGAAGGATTTATTCTGCACTGTCTTTTAATTTTGCTCACCAATCTGTGAATTATTCTTACAGCTGGCATTTCAAATATATTAGTAAAATTTATGACTCAAAACCTTATGCAAGGACTAAATTACACTAATGAATTGACTATGAATTTGAAGCCTAACATGAGGCCAAATATTTTCTGGCTTCATTTCTGTATCTCAGAAAACTGCTTAATTTTCTCCCTACTTATCCATTACTGCTAAATTGTCATGCTATTGTTGTAGAAAATTGCAGCAAGCATTGGCTTGCCCTTAGGCCTATACTGAACCATAAATTAGGATGCCTGCAGTGAGACTGGCAAGGTATGAAACCCGTTCTTCACTAATTTTGTTGAACAGAAGGAGCAAGTAGAAGATAATGTTCAACCCTTCTTTTTCAATCGTATTAAACAGTTGGTGAATTATTTCTATAGTTGGCATTTCAAATGTATTAATAGAGTTTCTCACTTACAGGCTTGCACAAAGATAAACTAGATTAATGAAGCAACTGCATATCTTTTGATATGTAAGACAACAAGAGGAAACCAAATATTCTATAGATTGTTTTGCTTTGTTGGGTAAGGTTGGTGATGGTGGTGCTATTTTTTGTTTGTTTGATTTTGGTGGAATTTTCTTTTTTTATGGGATGAAGAAAAACGAAACCACACACAGTTTAATCTTACTTTATTTAAGCATGATTTCAGTTCCTGACAGAACCATTATAGTTAAAAGTGTGTATTTTTGTTATTAAAAAGGTGTCAGGTTGTTTTACCTATCAGTTTTTTGAAGCTAAATTTTTCTCATTAATTGATGCAAATTGTCCTGTAAGACATAGGCAGTGTTCTTCCCAAAAGTCATCTTGGCAGACAATCAGCTTGTTGATTTAGAAGGCAGAGACATAATTCAAGGTGATGATAGATCTATCTATCTATCTATCTATCTATCTATCTATCTATCTATCTATCTATCTATCTTTCTGTCTTAGGTCCAAAGCCAAAGCTGAAACACTTGTGGCATATGCCCTAAATCTGGGAAAATAACACAAAAATATGTTAAATTTACCAACTTCTAAATTATTAACCATTGCCTGCCATTCAGGCAGTTTTCAGAACCGTCTTCCTTTCAGCAGGTATTAGAGAAGTGTCTAGGGTTTTTTCTACCTCATGTCTATATGGTTGGTCAGAAGTAGCAAGTGAGCAAGACCATAGCCAGCATGTAAATGGAAGTGACTATTTCCTTCTCCTCAGTATTTGTGAGACTACAGCTGAGCATTGTGCACCATTTTGGGCTTCCCAGCAGAAGACCAGCATGGACATCCAAATTAAGTCCAGTTCCCAAAGGAGCTATGTGGTTGAAACAAGAGGAGAGTGGGATTTTTATTCAGTCTTATGAAGAGAAGGCTCAGAAGGCATCTATTTGTTGTCTGCAATTACCTCATCATAATACAATGAGATGTTAATAGAAGGTGCACAGTCACAAAAATAAAAGCCAGTAGCCAGAAGCAGGAAAATAGTAAATTTTAACATAAGTATTTATTTTTGCAACATGAGAACAATCAAACACTGGACCATGTGCCCAAAGAAGTCATAGAATCTCCATTTTTGGAGGTGATCAAAGCTCATCTTAACATAACCATGAGCAACCAACATTGCTTTGATTGCTTTTGGGTTTATTCACATTTCTGAAGTATCATTTATGTCATTCCTTAAAGAGCACCTCTCAGCTCCCTTTTTAGGGTTTATCTCCTGAATAACCCTATTTATTATTTAATGCAACTTAGTATGCTAGAATAACATGAGAACTGCTACTTTCCCCCTTATATATCATATCCTCATGAACTAAGTTTTAAGGAGAATTTAAAAAAATAGCTCTATAAGCTCCCTAGAACTTCCTTATGAAGAGATGACCTAGTAAGCTGTCAGTTAGTATGAACAGATCTTAGAGTAATTGTCTCTAAATTTTCTTAGTTTTAAAAACTCTTGTATCTTATGTTGTTCAGTTACTGGGGTATGTGTCACAATTTTGCACTATTCACTATAAATTTCTTTTAGAAATCACCTAAAATATTTTTTCACTGCCCAGAGTCCCTCAGCTTTATGTGTGCTACAACTTGTTGTATTTGCAAAATGTTACAATAATTCTCAGAAGACTGGGTTAAGGAGATCACAAGAGACTGATGACCCTACCAGCCTGAAAAAGGCTCTTACTGAAACTCCACACAAAGTAACCCGAAGTTTACTGAGGAATTTCAGAAGTTTTGAAAACTTGCTCATAAATTGTGCCAGGCAAAAAGAGCTTGGTTTATATACATTAGGAAAAGGCCTATGTAAAGGAAACATTGATAGGAGATCCACTTCCATCACATATTATTGTGAATGTGTGGGAACAATTTGAAAATCCATGTCTTGGTTTAACAGAAAATACACTTTTGCTTGTTTTCATTCACATCTTTATTCTATGATCTCCTATGGGCAGACTTTTTTATCTCCTGTATACATAGATATACGTAGATATATGCAGATATACATAGAATAACATAATACAGGTATAATATAATATAGATAGGTGTGTCCTTAAGATCTAGGAAATGGACTTACCAACCTCACTTGAAATGTATCCTACAACCTGAACAAAGCCAGCTTGAAACTTATAATAGGGTTTAAAGCCCCTCCTTTGCAAAGCCAGAGGTTTTCCCCTGAACAATGGTATGTATTTATGCATGAAGAGCATTCCTCACATTGTTGAAGTCATAACTTGCTAATTTAAGGGATATAAGTGAATTTCTACTTCTTTCTAATTCTGTTAGATCAACCCGTCAGAGAGCCAATAAAGCAGAAAACACAGTTTGTATTCAAGGATAAGGAATTCCAGTGCTTTGTGTGGCACCAGCAACTTACTGACCCTGTTCCAGTCACTTAAAACTTGCAACGCACCAAAAGCTGTGTAGCTAGATGGGTGTTAATGACAGGGTACTCAAAGACTGGATCTAATACGACCTGCAGAATTTTTATTGCTTCTAGTGATGGATGAGATGAAAGAGCTCTTCTTGCTCTCCAAGGCTGAGGCATTGCACAAGCTAGAAGCAGGAGAGGAAATAAAGTAGTCTATTATGTATTTTCTTGCTGCATATACTCGGTTCAGAATGTATTCCAAAGGAAATTCTGTCCCTCACAGAAAGGTTTTCATAACACTGTTTTTTTGGGTTTTTTTTTTTTCAGACCAGAATTTCAGTTTAAACATTTCTGGACAAAACAAGGAGTACATAAAACTCCTTCTGTTTTCCTTCATCATTTTAGCGAAGGTCCAAGCCTGTTAAGCTCTGTGTACAACCAGTATCAAGCCCAAATTCCTTCAAACAATCTAGATGTTTTCTTAGTTTCTTTCCTGTTTAAACGTTGTGTGGTAAGAGTACAGTGCAAAGGACAGGGCTGTTAGAGCTGAACTACATCTGAGATGTTATTAAGACAAGATTTGCTGCCTTTACATGCTCAATAAGTGTTTCCACTGATGTGAAACAAGTTCTGTGCTATCCTTCCCAAAGGCCCTCCTATCTGCTCTGCTGTCTGCTACTGCCAGTGCCATTTACTAACAGTACACGGGTTGAATCACTCATAAAAAGAAGGTTTATCTGAGGGTCTGTAATGCTATTACCTAAGCAAAGTACTGTCACAAGAGAAGCCCTTCTAATGAGACTTGAGTGTGTGCATGTATATGTGTAGAAGACATTTCAGTCCTCAACAAACTGTTTATTGTTCAAACATTAAATAAATGTAGAACTGTTTTAATCAGCTGAACAAATATTTAATGTACACTCCAGTGTAAGAGTTATGTTTAAAAATATTGCTTATGCAGGTAAGACATAGGAAATTTATGGAAACTGCTGCTCTGAAAGGTAAAGCACTGTCTAAACAACACTTGCACATTAAAACAAAAGTCATATCTTGTCAACTTCTACCTAATGTAATCTTCATTATTGACACTATCAGTCTTTAACATTGAAGTATTAGCAGAATTGTCTTACTAAAAAAAATGCTCTGGCTTTCATGAAGTCATAATTGCTGTGCAGAAGTAGGATTAGTTTCTAATAAACCAACTGAGAAGTGTAATACACAGTAATGTTAATGTTATATTCACAGCAGGGTTTCCTCTGTAGAGTAAATGTTTCTTTACTCTCTGGGATCCAAATACTGAAGGTCATTCATTGTAGGAGTAGCTGGGTTTCCGTTTACAGCTGTTAGAAAGGATTTCTAAAAAATCTGACAGGAAATTGCAACTTCTTTGAAAACACATGGGCCTGAATAGTTTCTGTGTAAATATAGTACAATGCTGGCAGGAAACACTTTTTCTTTTTTTTTTTTTTTTTTAGAGATAATCTCTTAAAAACACATATATGCACTTCACCTTGGCTCCATCTATTTTCATACAGTTTGTAGCTGTCTTGTCTTTTCTTGGAGTGAATGTGTGTCAGCAGGAAGTTTTTCAAATTATTATATAGTGACAGAGAGGTTTTTGTTCCCATTGACCTCACAGCTTGGAACACATAAGTTTAGCACCTCCATACTCACTCGCATTTTGTGGG
>VXBZ01000003.1:53915-64067 GCA_013399135.1 Heliornis fulica
ATTAAATTAAATTAAATTTAAATGCCTATAAGAATAAGAAACAAACAGGCAGAAACAGATCTATTTCAATGAAACATGCATTGAGTTCACTCTGCTCCTTGTGAACAGTATTTAAAATACAAATAATTTTACTGTTAGAACACAATGGAGCATACTGAGGTCACTCAGACCTCTGTTTTCCAAAATACTACACTACCTTCAGGTATTTACTTCAGGTCAGGACAAAAAGGTTGCAATCAGCAAAATCAAAAGAATCTGCAACTCAGTAGGATTTCAATAAAAGTTGTGATGTCTAAATATGTGTGTATAAATAGCTGTACAGTCCTTTGTGTCCTCAAAGGATATGGTGAAAACCACCTGAACAAAGCTAGACCTTTCAAGAAGGATTAATTCTGTTTAGAGTTCGAAATTATTGAACTGAATTCCTCACTGCAAAACATTTTTTAGTTCCCTATGATGATTGCTGTAGGAGTCAGAACTACTAGCATTTATGTCAGGAGAGAGGCACTATGCTTGACAAGAAATCCACAGATTTGTTTTAGCTATATCTTTAATTGCATCTGACTCTCTCAAAGGCTGTGTAATTCAAGTTTTTGGAAGGCCAATGGTATCCTGGGCTCCAACAGAAGAGGGATGGCCAGCAGGGACAGGGAGTTGATAGTCCTTCTCTACCCTTTTGACGCTCCATCTGGAGTACTGCATCCAGATCTGGGACCCCCAATTCAAGGTGTGGAGCTGTTAGAGAGGGATCAGAGGAGGGCCACAAAGATGATCAGTGGACTGGAACACCTCTCCTATGAGGACAGGCCGAGGCAGCTCGGCTTGTTCAGCCTGGAGAAGAGAAGGCTGTGGGAGGACATCATTGCAGCCTTCCAGTACTTAAAGGGAGCATATAGACAGGAGGGGAATTGGATTTTTACAAGTGCAGACAGGGGTAGGACAAGGGGGAATGGATTTAATATAGAGGAGGGAAGGTTTAGATTGGATATGAGAGGATAGCTCTTCATGGAGAGAATGATGAGGTGCTGGAACAGGCTGTCTGGAGCGGTGGTAGATGCCCCATCCCTGTCTGTGTTCAAGGCCAGGTTGGATGGGGCCTTGGGCAACATTGTCTAGATGCAGGCCTGGAGGTTGGTGGCCCTGCCTGTGGCGGGGGAGAGGTTGGAACTTGATGATCCTTCGGGTCCCTTCCAAACCAGACCATTCTGTGATTCTGTGCTTCCAAAGACATCTGAACAAGACATATCTGGAAGACAGGGAGATCCAAGGTATTTGTCAACAGGCTTTTGAAGACTTTCTCACTCAGATGCTGTCTGAATCTCCTCAGTGCTGAGGTGTACAGATATGTAGAAGGAACTATTTCTCTCACCAGTACAGTCCTTCTGCCTAGCTGATGCTGTGGTAGCAACAGCACTGTGCACATGGCACACAGCCATGATGAGACGTGTTAAGCTCCATTTCCTGGAACAGCAGCAGTCCAGGTGGAAGCATCTTGAGTACCAAATAACAAATGTGCCTGTCCAGCTACCACTTGGATCACACACTGAAAAAGCATAAAGATTAGGAGCTAATACAGTGCTAGCTGCCAATAAAATATAGCTAATTGCTTCTTACCCTAGTTCCCTTTGTTGTGCTTGTTTCTGTCTGGATTCTCACCTAAACAGGAGGCACTCTTCAAGGAATAATCTCCATAAATGAAAGGCAGCTGCATTCAAATTACACACCTTTTCCTTTTTACAAAGCCTGATCAAATACTGTGTGTCCCTCAGCCAAGAGGGCATGTTTGCATGGCAATGAGTAAAGACATACATAAATTCATGGCACATGTATCACAGGAACAAGGAAAGACAAAGTGTTACAAAATCTAATAGCTATTGTTTAACTCTTACTAGAATAAGCATATCAGGGCCCATTCTACATTTCAGACCACTCTCCAGAGCCTTATTTTGTTTGCATTTTATTTTGGCTTCCTTCTCAGCCAAAAAGCAGTAAGACTGACAGCAAATCTCCTTGTTTTCAGGTGGTTTGGGGCAGGCTCATACATAGCTACAGTATATACAGAGGTGTAGTTAAAGATGAATCAATAACACAATTATGGATGTTAGGGGGTTTGGGTCTTTTAAATAACTTTTTGATTAATTAGTATAAAGTTTTACACCTTGATCATTACTGATATATTTTAAATGTTATATCAAAGACACTAATGAAAACCACATCTATTCCCCAAATTCAATAATGCTTATAATTTTGCATTTATTCTGATAGGAGAAAGCTGCTGAGTGGTTCATATTTCATATCTGGCCAAGAAGAAGCAGTTACCATACATACTTTTCTACGTCAATGGTAAACTAACAGTATTTAAGCACTAAATAAAACAAACAAAAAAACCCCACATACCATAAAATTTAACCTTTGGGGAAAGATTCTTACAGTTTTTCAAAGAAATATTACTTGTACTTGAAGATTCAAAGTTAACGTAGACTACTCTGGAAGTTTTTGTGTCATTGTATAATTGCAATTAATTAGATGTGTTCTAAATAAACATGTAGGATATGTCTTTTGAATTAGATACACTATGATATTTTTTTTTAATTTTTGCCTTCAGTGAACAGGACAGGTGCTAAAATTACAGATTCTTGAGCTGAGGTGTAATGGTAGAGAATTGACCACAACTACTGATTCTCAGTCATCTGTTCCTCTTAGAATGGATGTGGACCTTCCAAGTTTCTCAGCACTTCTGTATTTTGTTATGCAGGCAGGCATATTATAATTACTTTTTCTTCCTCACAAACGAGGTAAAGAAAGCTATGATGATAGGAGCTGTAAAAACGCATACAGAAATTTCAATCACAAAGATTTACAAAACAGATAAACACTCAAGACAGACCATTGGACAGCAAAGACAAGTCTAGGAAGAGCTGAAGTGATACATTGAAATGGGCTGGAATTTCTGGTCTGTCTCAGATCGCTTTGCAGACCCCTGGAGTTTCAAATACACATTTCCCAGTATTTTCTTTCTAAATTCGTTATTATAAATAAAGCTAAATAAATAGTCTAATCCTAAAATTTTCTAATGAAACATCAGTTTTCCCTAAATCCAGTGATTTTTATCATCTGGATTTATTTTTTTACACTTTTTTTAATAATGTGATAATATTGTGTAATAAACTCCTAAATAGTTTAATGATTTATCCTTTACCACTGAAACTTTTGAGAATTTTTCTATTCAAGTGAATAAAAAAAAAAAAAGGAATAGAAAATATTTTGCCTCTTTAAACAGTCACACTAATTTTAAAGTAAATACATTTGCCAACATATTTTCTTGAGTTAGATAATACAATTCATCATAATTGGCATTGAGGGGCTCATGCAGAGTAGTCTGTACATATCTGACACAGTATTTGTAATCCCTAGATCATCACAGCTATAGGACATGAAATATCTGTAGGCAATGGTAATGTCTTGTATTTGAATAAAGATGAATTTCAGGAGAAAAATGTGGTCGTGTGAACATTTATCTGCTGTCATTACCTGCTGCTGTTGGTAAAGTTTTATGAGTACTCACACTCACTGTTGATAAACATTTGTAGAATCATAGATACTCACTTGTTTATCCCTGATTTGAAGTAAATATCTGCTTTTGGAAACATCTGCAATCCTTGGAGCATTTTTTGATAGGCAGGACTAAAAATTCCCATCAGGGGTAAACTTATTCCAGAGATTCTTTAGGAATAAATTACACCGTTTAACCAAAAGAATCTTAATGATTTTTAGAGTTGAAAATACATATATGTGTCTACATTTTTAGAGCTTCACACGTAAAAATTGGCATGTTTCAAATAGAATTCTAAATATCTACTCATTTTCCCTTATAGAGAGATGAGAAAGTTCTCCTCCCAAGCACACAAGGATTACCCTGACAGTTTAATAGAAACTCTCTAAGCAAAATGTATTTGGCTCACAATAAATGTGAAGTAAAATTTACTGAGTAATTTTTATTTCTGGGCAAATTTTACTGCCTTTCTGCCTCTTAGTAATGACACTATGGAATGCAACAAAACTTCAGATGTTTGGAAAATCAAAAGACCTTTTCAGTATGAATATAATTGCAAGATAAATTAAATATGCTGTATTTTTATGTATCATACAATACAGAATATACTAAAAGTGACAGGTACAATGACTCTTTGAAGACACAAAAAATTAGCTCCTCTTCTCCTCCTCCCCAAAAGCACAAAGAGACCAAATATTAGATTGCTCTTCTGCTGCTAAGTGCACGATTATCTCTAGTTTTATGCACATATTTGAATCTCCTGCCCTGATGGCACTGTTCAAAGGCAGATTTTTTGTATGATATCTGATTATTGTGAATATGCACTATGCACTATATGCAACTACATTATTAACTTCCTCCAACTCCTTGTAGCATCTTTGCATGAAGAAATAGAGAGAGGCAAAATCTGTCACAGGACAGCTATAAATTTAGGTTTTATCTCATAAATCCAGATCAAAAGTTTCAATGTATGCTCTTCAAACTTAAAAGAAAAGATAAGCATACCAATTTCATCATTTCCTCTTGTTTGTTTACTAAATCTTAGTGGAATGCAGCAAACCAACAATGAAATTCTGATAAGGTCAGATCTCGGGTGGAATCTTCACTTCATTTTAGTTCTATAATATAACCTCATCTCAGTTCCACCTTAGAAAACTCTTTCTGCTTCACAGATTTACTCTGAGGTGTAAGAATTCCTATTCAACAGGTACACACTGCCATCTAAAGGCCAGTGTTTGGACGTACGTAGAGCACTTCAGTTCCAAACCGTCCACTGATACCGTGAGATAACTAAATTTGCAGAAATTTACAGCGGAAATTTTGGAAGAAAATGAAAATAAAAGGCTTACAGATGAGATTCAAATAAAAGATGACATCGTCAGGTCCTGCTGACCTACCAATGATAGGTGGGCCTTTTGGGTATTAAGAAATTTGATGTGAGTAACCCCAGCAATGGTGTCTTGCTACACATGATGGAGACGTTTTTAAACAGAACTTTTTTGGTCAGTTACATCATTTTAATATTGCCGAAGTGTAAGTGTGAGACCTCAGCCTAACCAAGGCTGTTACCACAGCAGCAAAAACTAAATGGAAGCCAGAACTACATTTCACAAATAAGAACTTTTAAATTACAACTTTATATATCCCTTGTGGATAACAGCATGGTATTCTTTCATCAAACAAAACCCAAAAAGATGCCAGATTATTTTCTTTGTCTTCACAAAATATTTCCTTTATAAATTGTCGTAAAGGGAATAAAATAATTGAGCTTGGGTAGATTGTTCTCAGGAACTCTGGTTTTATCTGTCCATTTACACCTCTGTGAAAATTTATATCACAATTCTTCACACCCATCTTCAGAAAAAAAATGAGAAAGCCCAGTAACCTTTGAAGAAGCAGAGTTTGTCATGTTTTAGTTTATCTTGTACATGAACAGATATCTCTGGCCGCTTCCAAAAGTTATCTATTCATTCCCTGGGGAACAAGTGGCTCAGGACATTCTCATCATCCTAAAGGCCTTTTGGGACTTACTAAATCTATATTAATTCCTCAGGTTGACAGCACATGAAAACAGGTCTGACACATACACTTTTACCTATTCTACAAATATAGGATGTGGGAATGGTACCTAAGAGATTAAAAATACAAGAGTCCACCTAAATCTTATGCACATTTTGTGATGGAGATCCATAATGTCCATGTGAGAAGCAGCTGAAAGAGGGAGTCTCACAGCAGCAGAACAGCCTTGTTAGGTGGTTTACATAGAGACTTTGAAGGGCACTGTGCCCAAAGTGAGATCTTTTGCTTCTTTAAGTGCAAAATTAATATTAAAGTTGACACCCCTAAATATGCTAACAAATAAACAACAGTACATGTTAAGCATGGATGACTAGTACTTGACTGACCACCCAAATGGGAATGGCTAAGGTTGAATATAAATGGGACCAAGTAAGCTACCCTTGGAGGGAGAGAGAAGACCAAGTTGCCTTCTCAGTAAGCAATTGCGATTTCACCCTTTTTGGTGATGACACCTGAGGTAGTTATTTTGCTAGCATTGTATTATTATCATAGAATTTTGTTATAATTGTATCACAGAATTACAGAATCACAGAACGGTCTGGGTTGGAAGGGACCCGAAGAATTATTGAGTTCCAACCCCTCCCCTCTACCACAGGCAGGACCACTAACCTCCAGGCCTGGATCTAGAAAAGGTTGCCCAGGGCCCCGTCCAACCGGACCTTGAACACCAGTAGGGATGGGGCATTTACCACCCCTCTGAGCAGCCTGTTCCAGCACCTCACCACTCTCTCCATGAAGAACTTCCCCCTGCATCCTAGCATTTTAATTATAATCGCAGTCTATATTAACACTATTGCAGCAAGTGTATTTATCAATGGCAATCATGAACTTTTATGTCTGTCAGCTTAACAAACTTTCTATCTGTTTCAACTTTGTGAAACTTTTTCTGTGAAAGTCCTTCAAGGGCTCTGACAGGTGAGCACATACTCTGATGTGTTTTATATATAGTCCTTCAGACCTAAACAGATGACCAAGTCTGGGACTAAGACTGGATCTAGCCACACTAGGCTCCTCTCTGAGGAGTTTTAGAAAGTGAGGGGATCCTTTCTGAGCCTCGTGACTCAGTGGGAGGGTTCCTTCAGCCACACATCAGACTGTTTGTTACCTTTTACTTGACAGAAGCCAAGGGTCTTTAGAAAGCACCATTTTACTGAGGCCTACCAGGCAATACTTCCCATCAGTATGCTGTAGCAAAGGTGGTGATAAGTGTTAAATATAAGCTTTCTCTGGATTTTGCATGTACAAACTTCAGATAACACCACTTTCTCCAGCTTGAGTTAAATGTCTTCACAAGATGTGAATGCAAATAATGCACATCTCAAAATGCAAAGGAAAGAGAAATGCAGGTACTTTTCTCTAACTATAGGACTGCCTATCCTTTGCTCTGATAGGAAGCAAGTTCTTGTTTTAGAAAAGATAAATAAACCACATTATTTTGACTGATTATTTCATTCAGAATAGTATCTCACTAGGATCTGAGACTTTCAGTCTCATAGCTATATGTACAGCAAAACACTGGTATCATTTCATGGGACCCTCACTGGACCACATTAATCTCTAAAATAAATCCAATAACCAAGATGCCTTTGCTGCAATAGCTGTAAAGATAGATTAGCACGCTAGCTGTGAGAACATTAGTATCCTCAGGCATTAACGTTTTAAAAGTAGTCTCCTGATGCTAAGCCTAGTGTATCAGTTTCAGAGTCACAGCTTAGGAGCCTAGAATCTGAGATAGATAAAAAGATGACCACAGGAAATATTTTCAGAACTGTAGACAGTATCTTGATGAACAGAGCAAAGTGTGCATCCACCCACTAACTGAACAAAGCACAAGGAGCACAACTGAATGAGCAATCCTGTCTCCTCCCCGAGTGCCAGGACTCATGGTGACTGGCATAAACACCCAATCCTTCAGCACAGGTGATGGAAACAACTGTAACTTTATATTGTCTTTAACCCTTGCAACCTGTGGAGCTTGGTCAGATTACACCTTGTTATTTAGTACAAAACATAATTAGGGGAACTGTGGTTTAGACTGGTAATTTTTTTAATCAGATATTTTATTACTTGTTGGAACAAAATACATCAATTCCACTGTGTAAAGCACCCACCCTACACCTTCATCATTAATAAATACAGCACTATAGACTGACAAAAACCTACTTATTTCCCTATTTATGCTAAATACACTTAGTTTCTATTTCCTCACATAGTTTTGCGTCACTGAATCCTTAATATGGTGTCAGTAATTCTTAAGTGATCAGTTGACTGATTTCCAGCAGCCATATATGGTTTCTACACTTTTATCATGCTGTCACCGTGGCTGTATACCACAGACAAAGTCAAAAGTAGTTAGAGGGAGAGGCATATGGAGCTCCAGTTCATCTTTCCTACTCTCAGAGGTCACTTAAACCCAGATTTTTATTCTGAACAAGATTTGTGTTAAGTGTTTGCTTTTACTACCCAAACATGTAAAAACATGTATCAGTAGTCTACTTTATCTGCAAAAACATGATCTACATCATCGTAATTTCTTGGACTGATTTCTCCAAAAGATTTAAATCTGTGAAGTCTTTAAAGTCTATTGTCTCCCACCATAGCTAACTATTTGGATTACTATTTTACTTGCCAATACACCTTTCCAACCTGTTTATCTTTCATCTTCCATCTCTTCTCGCAAGTCTTGTCTTGCTATTTGCTCTGGTCAAGAACAAACACAAGTCCCGGAGTACATGCAGTCTGGATTAAAAATACTTATTTTTATTTACCTCCCTGTTCACAGGGAAGTTTGTGCTGTGAGATTTAGTCTCTCCATTAAATCCACTGAAGCGCATAAGTAACTGGCTCTTTTTTTAAATCTCAGACTTCACTGTACAAATGCTAGAGTAGAAGCTTCTAATAAATGCAGTAAAATACACCTTGTTCCAAGCAGAGAGCATATAGAATATGAAATAATGACTCTGAACTTTTTACATTAGATGTTTGTCTAAGTTTCATATAGAGAGAAATAACATGCAATCTCTCAGGAAGAGAACCTTGATCGAACATTAACTTTGCAATCATCAAAAAACATTTATGAACATCTATCTTTATATCTCAACATATTTGATTTGTTTCAAAGTTTTTCATTAGGCTGCTAACACTGTGCTTTGTGATTATTCTTCATTAGCCACAGTATTACTACATAGATGCAAGGACATTAAGCACTTTTTTACTTTGTGTGTGTATAGAATCGGGATGGGGCAAAGGCAGCAAACATATTTGCTTAAGAAATATAAAACACTTTTGAAAGGAAGATAGTGTGGTTTTGTATCATTTTTCTTTTCTAAGTTAAAAATAAGTGGCAGTTAAGTTGCATCCATTACTTCAAATTTTGAGGAAATAAGGCAGAGCATCCAACATGCAATCCAACAAGAGCATGAGTCCTGTGAAAGCTTAATGACTTATTTCTCAAAAGAGAATGAAGAAAGGAAGGAAAAGTACATGGGAGGAAAAGTATTGTTCCTTTTCTTTAAGAAATCTTGAAATATGTTCAAAAATATTTTATGAGGTCATAAAAAAAAAGAGTAATTGGAAGAAAAATTCTGCTTGTCTAAGTGAAGAGCACATTTGTAGCAGTAGGGTAAATGTTTTATCGATTAGGAAACTGGGAAACTCAAGTCATTACTCACCACGGGCTAAAGAATAATTGCTAATGCTCTGGCGGAAAGATTAAAAACAGTTTCTGGAAGTATTTCTTACAATGATCAATGGTGTATCATCCCAAGCCATTGGATCTTCAATAACATTTTTCCCTTTTGGGATACAATCAATTTTTATAATATGATTCATTTGCCAGCAGGCATACTTTCTTCATACGATGAAAAGGCACTTATGCACCTTGTATTGTTGAAAAATAATCTTATACAGCCAGAGCCCAAGCTCTGATATAAAAGATTTTCCTAAATTCATCTCTATTTTTAAGTAGGTTGAGGAAATATATGTGGTGAATGGCTGCTAGATTTTGTATTGGTTTTTTCCCCTATTTGGTTTTCCATCAAAGTAATTTTAAGGCTTTTTAAATAATCATCATTGTCATGATGTGCAAGAAGAATTGAACAGATACGAAAGCAAGCAATTCTCTGACCTGTGGGTGGTTTACATAATGTATTGTGTGCACACTAATTACCATGGTAATTCAGGTCAGGGGGAACTCTAAGGCTACTCTACCTTATTTGGAAAAAAATTCTAAGTCTTTTTATAAGTGACCAAATGCTTGACCAAATGGTGTCCACTTTAATATTGTCTGACTTAATGAATAATTGTTTAAATAATTAAAAGTATCCGATTACAACATGTAAACATAAGTTACATGCTTCTTACTCTAAACAGAAACATTGCTGCACAAGAAAGAAGTTTCACCACTGTGTCAGGATAGGCAGCTGATTTAATTGATAAACTAGACAGATATAAACCAAGACTCATTCACAGCTCTGGCTAAGATCAGAAAAATCCTCACAGAAGAACAACCAGAGTATCTA
>VXBZ01000003.1:71379-85156 GCA_013399135.1 Heliornis fulica
AAAAATTTATGCTCTCATTTTTGTCCAGTTAAAATAGTTTTGCCAAAGGTGGTAGCACTATCTACAGGTAAAACATTCCTGACACTATAAATCAACTGTCCCAAGGTCCCATCTCCAATTAGTCACAAAATTCTGCACCCTTTGCTATTTTCAGGGTGAAGACTGAAAGGGGGGAGGAGTGGATATTTTCCTGACATACAATTTTTCCATTTGATTACTGTATGGACATAAAATTTTTGTACCTGTCCAGTGCAAGGAGATGCAGAGGTGTATCACAACAGACTGTGGAGGGAAGTGAGACAGGAAAGGACTTTTCAATTAGTAACTGCACATTCAATGCACCTATGATGAAGAGTATCCTTTTTCACATACCCACATTGTTGGGCTGCCTTTGCAGAGATATTTTCTGCTTCCCTGACAAGCACATTACCTGTAGAAAGTACTCATTTCTCACCAACACCAAACTGCCATTCACAAGTTGTCAAATGACTATCACTTAAAAATTTCTGCTGTAAAGAAACTTTAAGTTTTTAACTTAACTTTTAACTTTTTAGCAGAGAGCTGAGAGTTAGCAATAATGTACATTCTGGTGACCATGTGAATGATGCTTAGAACTATCACTTACGGCTAAGAAAGACCAGCCACACTATCCATGCACCCTGTTTCTAAATATCTAATGATGTTTTTATCTCATTTTCTAAGTTTTCTTTCCAAGAGAGAAAAACAAATAGAGAAAGCAAACTGACCTAGAATCACAGAATCACAGAATCACATAATGTTAAGAGCTGGAAGAGACCTCGAAAGATCAATCAGTCCAACTCCCCTGTCCAATAAGGATCATCTAGAGATCACATAGGAACATGTCTAGATTGGTCTTGAATGTCCCCAAAGGAGACTCCACAACCTCTCTGGGCAGCCTGTTCCAGTAATCCGTCACCCTCACAGTGAAAAAGTTCATCCTTATATTGAGATGGAACTCTCTATGTTCCAGTTTGGAACCATTTCCCCTTGTTCTATCACTGGCCGTCACTGAGAAGAACCTGGATCCATCCTCCTGACGCTCACCCTTTATATATTTATAAATGTTAATGAGGTCACCCCTCAGTCTCCTCTTCTCCAAGCTGAAGAGACCCAGCTCCCTCAGCCTGCCCTCACAAGGAAGATCTGTCACTCCCTTAATCACCTTAGACTCTCTCAAGGAGTTGTCTGTCCTTCTGGAACTGAGGGGCTCAGAACTGGACACAATACTCCAGGTGAGGTCTCACCAGGGCAGAGTAGAGGGGGCGAAGGACCTCTCTTGATCTACTAGCCACTCCCCTTCTAATCCACCCCAGGATGCCTTTGGCATGCTATCTACCTGGACACCCAGGTCCCTCCCACCTGCTACTCTCTAACAGCTAACAAAAAATAATCCTGAAAATGGATTTTTTAACCATCTAATTTCTCTGCAGCTTGGGAAGCAGCATAAACACCATCTTTCTCTTCTCCCAACCATTCTTCACATTCCTAGAACCAGAACCTCCACCTCAGGAAACTGTTCAACACATATGAGATCTTTTAGGTATTCTCCCCACATCCCTAACAAGCTCCTTCTACAGCCTTAGTGTCACTGAGTTTTGGTGCATCTGTTGTGTGAAACACAGTTCTGCTGGCTGCCTCACTCATGGAACACAAAAGGACTAGTTACCAGGAAAAAACCACCAAGTTTTCTTCTACTGTAAAATCTCATTTTATATTTTGAAGGTGCAATCTTTTAGTTGACTGAATGAAAGTGACATGCAGCTCCTTCTGCTCTCAATATCCAGACTAGATCAGTGGAAAGCCTTGTGGACACAGCTGAACTGAAAAAGATCTGTGATTTTCAAGTGAAAAATTCTCCCAAGAGACACAAAGGGTTTTTCTAGGAATTCCATCTGCTGCTTGCAATCTTCATTACAGCAGAAACTGCCTCCAAAAGTGTACAATTTGCAAGCTGTTGTCTCTAGTTTGCAGTCAGCCTAGAGAGAAAACACTGGCTAATATTTTTTTTTTTGCTACCTTTTCTATTCCATTCTCTTTTTTTCCATCAGAAATAGAAAGCATTGAAAAGATGTCATAATATCACTTAACAAATACCTCTATAACAACGAAATACCAATCATGGTAACATACAACAAAAGTATCGCTAAAGCAAAAGAAGGTAAAAAAATATTACCACTTTCAAAGGACAAAGGAAAGGTTTGTTTGCATTTTTAAGCTTTCTCAGTTTTCCAGTAATGAGACAACTTCAGGTAAAAGCTGGAAACAGTAGATTCATTAGATCACCCAGTAAGACTCCACAATATTTAAACACTCAGCACCCATTATGTTTTCTCACCAGTCAACAGGAAAATGAGAACATGTTGCACCTTACAGAATCAGTCACTAAGATGGCCTTTGTTTCTTTGCATGGCCTATACCTTGGAATATTAGCATAATTAAATTCATGACATATGCTTTAGAAGCTTTATCTGTAGAAAAAAAAAAAAAAAAAACAACAAAAAAAACCACACTGCGTTTTCATTAAATCCTGAATTTGAGACGCTTTGGGCAAGTTCTTCCATTCCTTTCTAAAGACAGTTCCTACTTTAAATGATGCTCTGTTATTCCCTCACTGCCTAGCCATTGAGGACTTTGGCAAATGCTTCTACTTCCATAGACCCTCGAACTGTCCCTCTCCAGGGTGACATAACATCAAGGCTGGTTTTGTATCTCCTACATATTGCTAAGGAAGAGGCAGAGGGAAAAAAATGCTCATAGATAAGATGTTATAGAAGTGGTTCTAAAGGACACTGATCCTAAATGTCCAGTCAGGACCTGGGTCTTTGGACCAGATAACACTAGCATGAAATAAATAGCCTTGGTGCACATATCGTTCTGGTTTTCTATAACCTGAAGTAGCTGTGGTGAAAGCTCTGGGTATGTCCTGATTGCAGTCTGGGAGGTGACAAATACCTGAAAATTTCCATACATAAGTCCTGATTAGCAAGGCTTCATGGGGAAGAATGACTTTCACTCCATACGTTCCGTCATACTCAACAGTTTACTTAATGTACCAATACCACACACATTAGCAGAGTACACAGCAGAAAAAGCAGCCTCTCATGCATTGCATGTGATCAGAAAGCTGGGACCTCATTTCCTAAATGTTCCATTTTATTTTCTAATTGACTATCAGAGGAGTTCTGTGCAGGGTGTAGGTTCTTTGGCAATTTCACATCTCTCTGGTTCCGTAGCCAAAAAGGGTAGAGAAGCAGGCACAAGTTCATCAGTATATATCTGACTAAAATGCTTCATTAATCTGCACACAGTTTAAGTTCCCTCCTGGTAACAAATGGATTAAAGCAGGTAGAACTAACATATTCCTCCATCAGCCTTTCTGCCATATCTTCACTGCAGGCTTCATTTCAGATGATTTTGAGTGCACTTTTTCCCCCTATAAACTTCTTTAAGCAGATCTGCCAGAGCTAATTTCTAAATTAACAATTCTTATATAATGTGTAGTTCTTGTCAGGCATCATTTCTCTAATAAACTCCCAAAGATAGTAATAGAAGTTTCCATGCTCCTCACTGCATTACTTCATGAATACATTGACATTTCATCCAAGTCAAGTTTCAAAGGCTTCAAAATAAATCAAAGCCTCATTGAAAAGGTCTGATATATTCAGGACAGCTACATAAAATCTGTATTTAATCTGTGTTTAATCCGGTAAGATAAAAGACACATAGTATTTTATAAGATTAAAAATAGAGATTTTAAAAATTGAAGAAGGAAGATGCTTTCTCAAGAAACCAGGAGTTTTACTGTCCACATTCGATACTGAACCATTCATATCACTGGAGACATTCACTGTTTATTTGGCCTCTACACTTCTGATCAGAAATAAATACAAGTTCTCTTTCTATGCCTTTTTGTCAATATGTACTTTTATAGTAGTCTTTTCAACAACATCATCCTCTAACTACAGAGGATGTGACTAAGACCACATTCTGCTAAAGCTTTTTGAGCTCAATATGTCCGTGGAAAGCTTTGCACAAATCCTCACTTCAGCAGGAGGTGAGAGTACATCACATCTTCCACAGAATTTAAAGCATATGGAATCAGGTCCATAATGAATTCTAGTCTGAACCGCATTCAGAGAAGAAAGATGATGACATTCAAAAGAAATGCTTGTCTCCTCTGCATCCAGCAATATAGACTCCATAAAACCAAGCAACTGCATACAGACCCCTGCTTCTGACTAGACTGATAGCACCTTACTCTGTGACCCCTTTTTATTAAAGCAGGTGAGCTTAATAGGAAAAATGATTCAAATTTGTTCATAAGTAATTGATTTTTTTAATCACAGGCAAAACAGGAATACTGAAATCACAGAACTTTTCTGTCTCTAAGAATCTTAAAGACATAAAAAAGTGGTACTCTGAATAAAACATATTTATGATACAGGTTAGTAAAAAAATTAAAAAGACTGACTGGGCAAAGAAATAAATGGAATACATTAAGCCAATTTTTACTCCTAGCTGTGCCTCTGGCTTGGTACAGTAGTTTAAAGTATGAAATAACTATCACTGGCACTGATAAACAACTAGATTTTCTGTACTACTCACTTTTTTTGTTCTTTCAGGATATGAAGTAGTCAGTGAGCACTGGTTTAAATCAAAGGATGACTCCAGCTGTCTAGTTAAGGTTGCTTTTGTGTTTCCTACACTAAGATGCCCCTTGTTTACGCATTCATTTTACTTCTCCATGTGGCAGTAAGCATTTAAATTTACATAATTTACACACTTTCCAGGTGCAACATTATGTCAACTTTACCAAGATGCCATCACAGAGTCACTTTTCAATTTAATGCATTTTTAAGTAGTTCTTACTTTATTGTCCGTGGTGTTGTTTTCATTTGAAAAAAACAAGACATTTCTGACAGAATTTAAATATTGTCTTGTAAATTATTTTGTAAAAAATACATTTGACAACCATGTCAACTATTTTTGAAAGTCAAGTTCTAATTAACAGAAACTGGAAAAAAAATCATCAAGTGTTGGAACATGTTTTAAATTTTTTTCATTTAGGGCTTAAAAAACTTCAAAAAAATCCTCTGTTTGAGATTTTTTTTTTACTGATTTCTGAAGATCAAAATCAAAATCAAACCTTTATTAAAAAAAAAAGTAGAAGGAGCACACCAAGCCACATAAATATTTAAAAGATTTTAAAAATTGGTTAGCTACAATATAAAATTCCTAAAATTACTTGTCTTATTTTCACAAAACATCAATCTGTCCACTTAAATCCTCTTTTATCTAGAAATATGAAATTTCCTTAGTGAATGTGATTTCACTTGTGTAAAAGTTTATTTAAGTTTGGTTGCCAGATAGGGTCAGCAATATTTTCAACTATGGTAGTAGCTCCTATGTGCCTTCTCAATACACTTCCCTCTCCCTTTGTAAGTCTTGCCTGTTTGGAGCTTGCAACCTTAAACACAGATCATAAATAACTTGTTATTTGTCTTGCTGTTAACACCACATACTAGGTTGCATTTTAGTCATTACAGAAGAATCATTCTGCTGTTAATCGAAACTCTTACAGAATTAACACTAATATTTACCAGAAGAATGTGCTGCAATATCAGTTGCTATTTAGCTTTCTGTGTCTCCCTCTGATCTCTCCTTGAAATAGTCCTACAAGCCAGTACTTGGTGGCAAGAAATGAGACCATTTGTTGCCTCTTAGATCTTCATCCTTTGAAGGATGGAGGAAAATGGCAGTTTGTCTCTTCCATCCTTTCCTTACTTTCCTACATTCTGTGGTATCCCAACTTCCCTCTTTCTAAAGAAAGGGAACAAGGAGTGTCACGAACTTCCAAATAAAGACCAAAGACCACCTCTAGCAGATGATATTTACTTACCCAGCTCTTTTAAACTCTGGAGCTAGGCCAAGCCACATTCCAGATTTTACTATTGCTCATGCTTTCATTTCCATTAGCTGGCATTTTTTAACTTAATCTCCACTAAAATAATAGCATGTTAGCAGACATGTTCCAGGCAGTGAATGTTCAGACTGGGAAGAGAAATTCATAGCTCTTTGCTGTTTCCTTGGGAAAGATTCATTCTCTTTTTCTCTTTTCTGCTTCCCCTACACCCCACTTATACTGTAATTTCTAGTTCTTATTTTCCACCACCATTCTACACCAGAAATAGGGTCAGAGATCAATATCTCAACAGAGTTAAAAAAATAATTTTATTAAAAGGCACTTTTTCTTGGGCAGGTCACCTTCCCTGCCTGCAGCCAAACAGTCACAACTGCATTTCTTAACAGCAGTAGCATAAGAAAGTGATGCTCTGGCTTTCTAAGAGGTAATTTGGCTCAGCATAATGTCTTTCTATAAAATGGAATTAACTTTCAACAAGGAAAAGAGGTAGGTGGACAGGAAGACACTGTACACAAATGTTGACTGCAGCTCCACTCCTTTAGGCCAAGAACACCACCTAGGAAGAACAGAACTGAACAGATTTGATTCACTTAATAGACTTTAAGTGCCTCAAGACAGAGTACAAACTTGTATCACATTATCAGACAGGCCCCCTCATGGCGTCAGTGTCTGCAAAGGCTCATGAATATGTAAATACTATATGTATCTTGGAAACATGCTTGACAAGAGAATAGCTAAAATGAAGTGATTCTATTTATAAGCCATCAGTATGCCATTCTTTATGTTTGAACAGGCAGCCTATTGCTAGGTGACAGATCATTAAGGCTATCAGTCAGCGGAAATGAAGAAATAATTTGTTCATAATAACCTTCAGATGACCTCCCAGGCAAAAGAGAGTCTTTAAAGAGCTATCTCTGCTGATACATGTCACGCCTCTATGTGGGGTTCTTCTGGCCCCACAGTAATAGCAGGGATGCTGGTGAAACAGAGCAATAAACACCTACTGACAGGGCTGTAGCGTGAAAAGCTCTCATCACCTGCCATTAACTGGCTGATGAATAATTCAGACCTTTCCATCAGAACCTAAGGATTTTAGGCTGTGCCATGTTACACGGAGAAAGCAAGCAGAGGAAATTGATTGCTGGCTTCAATCAAGGCCTTGCTAAGCCCACTTATAAGACTATATTGTTGGGCACAATAAATACACATGCATCAGATCATGCTCATCAACAAGCTTAAGTCTCAGAGATGCTAGGGGCAAGACCTCCTTTTCAGAAACAGGCCTCCCGTGTAGATGCTGCTGTTTGCATTCTTTCCACACAGGCGTATATTTCATTTCCAGTCCTTCTCTGTAGACTGCTTTTTAATTATTTTTCTACAGCTGTACAGCAGAGGCTCCTATCGCCCTTGGAAAGCATATGCCCTAATGTTTCATTCTTGCTACCTGCAGCAAACTCTCAGTGAGCTGACATCACCCTGAACTTCTCCATTATTTATGTTACCGTATATGTTATCGTGCTCTATGCCCATTCATTTCTATCATGAGACACAAAAAGATAGTCCTCTTCCCTGCAGACTAAAAGGGAGAGAGAGAAGTCTCACTTACCATAATATTATCTTCCTAAAATATTAAAACAAAAAAAAAAAAAAAAGGTGAATTTTTAGAGCATAAGGGGTCCTTTTAATGCCTGTTTTACCTTTTACAGACCTTGGGTTTTGCTTTGTTGTTGGTGGTTTTTTTTGTTCTCATTATGACAATACTGCATTTGTTGCAGAAGTCTAGGTGATATTTTCAGCTCTGATTAAACATTTATCTATAAGTTATACCAATACTTCACTGTTGCTGATAGCCTCAACTCCTTTTCAAGACAGTTTTAATAAAAACAAAACACTTCACCAGGAATTGTCTGCCCCAGTTCTCACAAATTGCTCTTCCCATCAATTATTTCCAAAAGGTTCAGAACAGTGCGTTTACTGCAAAATAGTAACAGTCATTAAAGAGTTCCCCATCAGGAATTTATTGTTTTCTGCCTAAATCTTTTCTACAAGGAGAAAACCAAATCTTTGCTACTGATAATCATGTATTTAAAATGAAACTTGTTTAAAAAAATGCATATGATTTTCCAATGTCTGAGTTTCTTTCAGGCTTGCTATATTTTAAGTTCACATTTTTAGCAAGAATCACCCAGGAGATGTATCTCCCACAGGTTTGTTTTCAGTCTTTGAACAGCACAAATGGATTGAATTTATCAAGCCTCATCTATTTGTTAGAGGAAGATCTGTCAAACAGGACTGACATGGGGACTGGTTGTCTTCCTTTCCCTCTCTTCCACTAACTTTCAAAACAGGAAAGAAAAATAATCCATGCCACTCTAAAATCTCAACAGGAACTTGGTGCCATCAGGAAAGTGCTCCTGCCACAGTTCATTTTGACAATAAGCCTGGGACAGAGACTGTACCACAAGTTTATTGAAGGCACCTAATAGGGTTTGTTTGCAAAGAAATCCTCCTAACTTCTCTAGCCAAGGAAAAGAGGCTCTACCTACCTGCTTCAGCATTCATTTTCAAGGAAACAGAACAATGATCCTTTCAGGGGTGAGGGTAAAGACAATGTTTTAATCAAGCTGTTTGCACTGCCTGAACACCCAAATGATAGGTTTTTATCTTGCCTTGTGCTTTTTACTTCATTTCACCATCACCATCACTTTGGTTTATGTGTTTCTGTAACTTTAGGATAAACAAAGGTAGAACACAAAACATTGCAAAGAGAGAATGTCAGGTGAAGAATGAACAAGACAGGCAGTACTGCAGAGAATGCATTCGCTCCAATAGAGATAAAACTGACCTTTTTTCATTTTATTGGCCTTCCTAGTTTTTTCTTTCTCCAGGAAAAACAGATGACTGTCATATCAGATATATTTAAATTGTGTGCCCTCTGAAAATGAAAGTTAAGATAAAAATTGGACTACTTACATTGCTTTGAATAAAGAACTAAATAGAAAAAGCAGAAAAAAATCCATGAAGGTATTATAGGAAGCATAGACAAGGTGGATTTGAAAAAGCCAGATGCTCCTACCTTTTGACAAAATGCTGTACTTAAACCATCATTAACCACATATGAACAGACTTTTGTCTAGAATAAGTGGAATTATGCATGTGAGCCTAACACATAACTACAGATAAGTCTGTGAATGTAATTTCTTTCTTGTATAAATAAACTACTAAAATCATAGCTGAAGTGCTCCCAATTTCAGATAACCCTCTAACAGATCTCATTAAGCTTTACTCTCTGCCCACTATCTAAACTAAGAGATGACAGTTCAGTGAAGGAAAAGGTATGTTTACCTCAGGAAAGAGTGTCTTTATGACACCAATCTGCTCTGATGAATCCACTAATGTGAAATTTCTGACCCAATAGGCAGTGATTGCACAGCACTGAGACTCCTCTCATTATTCATGAAATATGTGCTGTACAGTGTCAGCTCTCTCTCTGCAGACTTGCTGCCAAGTGATTACCCATTTCCATCACTTAGCTTTTCTCTCCCAACACTTTTCCTTTTTATTTTATTATTTTTGGTGGTTGTCTATATATTCAGCATACTTTGAGAAGCAAACATTCAGTACTAGAATGAAAATTATGCTTGTCTTGTTTGATTTCAAATAGAAAAGCACTTTCAAGTCCTTAAAAATTGATGTTGTTTTAAACTTTACAACGAGCAATAGGAGAAACGAGTATCTGCAGGAATAAATGGAAAGCAATCAAGAGTATTTCCACTGTTATACATATAGGCTCCCTGAGAGAAGGGATGAAAACTATTTTCTGTGACCTAATTCATTCATCTCACTCTCCTTGAAGCATCAGTAGCAAGTGTTGTTAATAAACAAAACAGAACAAAAAAATAAATAGACAGAAAATATTTTTATTTTAATTAATGTCCCCTTTGGCCTCTAAATGGAGAACACTATTTGAATGAGAGAATGGCAATCTTGATTTTTTCTAATTTAAAACTATCTCTGCATTTTTAGTTCAAAAGTTCAGTTTATAGCATGTATAAAAGAGGTTCTTATGAGATAGAAAAAGAATCTTAGAGAAAATACATATATAATGTGGATATATATAAAATACATATAATTCTCTGTAGAAGATGAACCTGCCAACAACATAAAAGAGCCATTACCCCATTAGTCCCCAGTTTAAGCATGGTAGTTACCTTGAGTGGAAATGTGTACTAAACTTAGTCATCTTGGATAGAAAGTCCAAGGTTTTTATAGTAACTGTTAGTTTTATATACTTTAATTTTAGCTGCTCAACCTGACAGGACCATTCTGTTTTCTAGAAAGGTACCCAGAAACCTATGCTGAAAGTCAGGACATCATAGTCTATTATAACATTTAGATGTGATGGATGGGAAAAGGGTCAAAAAGCCCCCAGGAAGTACATGGTTACTGTGAGAGGAGGACCCAGTGTACACACATCTATTTTTCAGAAAGACCTCAACTGTGAGGGCTCTGGTTTTTCATATAGGCTGGAACTGGGGCTTTTAAACATGTTTCCAAAAGCTGAATCTTTGTGGATCGCACAATGTTTATATCATTCCCCTCTCTCCCTACAGTCCAAGCCCTATATTCCAAGGTCTTTTTAACTTACTCTAAGAAGTAGACAGAGGAGGAACATCCACACAACTTCCTTGCTCATTCTGACACTCTAAGTTTTGACTGGGGACTGAACCTTTTAACAGGGCACAACACCAGGATCTATAGTTAATGAGCCCATTGGCTGGGACTGTCATTCTCTACCTCTTCTGTAATGTTCAACAAACTAGTGGTTTTGATAGGAGAATGAGCAGTTAGATGACTTGCCATCTGGGCTAGTACGCCCTTGTTACAGTTGCAGAACACAAATGCATGCCAAGAGGTATCTCAGATGATACATTGTATCATACTGAGGTATAATTCTCACAAGCTTAACTGATCAAAACTCAGTATAGTGAGTTATACATAGCATGAAAAAAAAATCAAAATCATAGCTACTGACTTAGGAGTTCAGAGGTGTAGCAAAGCTTTGTGTCATAGCACATAAATGACACAGGAGATAGATCCAAATCCTGACACAACAAAGCATGGGAATATATTTATCAAAGGCAGCATCTCCACCATGTAGTTTATGAAGATGGTATGAAAACAAAATAGAAGTAGAATGCAATTTCCTAAAATATATTAATTTACTCGGTGAAACTGTTACACACTAATAAAAATCACATAATTATTTAGATTGAAAAAGACCTTTAACATCAGGTCCGACCATGAACCTGATACTGCCAAGTCCACCACTAAACAACGTCCCTAAGCACTACATCTGCATGTTTTTAAATAATTCCACGTTCTCAACCACTTCTCTAGGCAGACAGTTCCAGCACATGATAATAGAATTATAGAATCCTTTATGTTGGAAAATACTTTTAAGATTTGCATTGAATCACACACCAAAACTCACAGTCCCAATGCTTCTGTCTTCCTCTCCTGGTCTACTTTTAACTCTCACTGTGGGGAAGCATAGGCTGACTAGGAGCACTCATCACAGGGAAATGAAGTCTTCTTGCTGATATGCACACCTTGACTTGACCTCTGTCAGGAAAGCAAGCTACCCAGGAATGCAGGAACAGCCCAGAAGCAGACTGCCATGCAAGCACAGCACAGTTTGGTCACAGGCAGGAACACTATAGGAATGGGCACTCGTGAGCAGTACCTATGTTAAAGGCGAACTCTGGACACCCACATTCAAAAAAGAAGCTACTGGCACACCCTCAGTCACTAGCTTTGGCCATTCACACCCTCAGCAGAAGCTGTACACATCTGCAGATGCACTCAGCAGCTCTGAGTAAAAACGTTTGTGTCAGTTTAATAAAACTCCACAAACTCCAAGCAGTTCTCTCTTCTAAACAGTTGGTAATGGTTGTAAGCCCCCAGACAATGACATGGGGGCAAAGATGGAAGTAGAGGAGGGGCAATGCATAGTTGTCTTTGGACTGTGGCTTCAGAGAAAGCCTGCTATGAAACCACTAATATGATTTTTAAGTAATCATTACTCAGTATAATCCCTTGTGGGTTTTTTTTCAGCACCCAGTGGTTGCTAACAAGTTTTTTATTTATCAAACAAGTAATTTTTCCCTAATTAAGTGGCTAAATGGTGAGGCTAGGCTACAGAAACCTCTGATATCATCAGCAGTATCCTCAAAAATATCTTGTATGTATAGGCAAAGCTCTTTATCAGGCTTTCCTAGTAAGAGGTTTTACCTTTAAGAGGTGAATTATTCTATTTCTATTGTTATGAGGAATAACATAAAGTATGCTACAGAAATTTTAAGCAAAGGCAATTGTACTTTTATTTACCCTATATTGACTTTAGAAGAAGAATAAGAATATGTGCAGACAACTTCTATTTGCATTCCCCATTCATTGTTTTCAAGGTATAGAACACTGCTCAAAAGTTATTCTTGAAATGTGTTTCATAAACTTTTGAATAATTTAAATGAAAGCTGAACTTTACTCTAGATTTTTAAGTACACATGACCAAATCACAAAAGAAAAGAGGATTTAAATGATTTTTATGAAGCCAAAGTTTTCCTGAGTTAACCTGGTGTGGCTTTAACTTGCCAGAAGAGTTATGTGATTGGCAGCTGATGTAGTCTGTGGTTTCTCTACTCTCACACTGTCACAGAATCACAGAATCACAGAATATTAGGAGCTGGAAGAGACCTCGAAAGATCACTCAGTCCAACTCTCCTGCCCAAACAGGATCATCTAGACTAGATCACATAGGTATATGTCCGGATTGGTCTTGAATGTCTCCAGAGAAGGAGACTCCACAACCTCTCTGGGCAGCCTGTTCCAGTGCTCTGTCACCCTCACAGTGAAAAAGTTCCACCTTATATTGAGATGGAACTTTCTCTGTTCCAGTTTGGAATAATTTCCTTTGAACCGTTCTCATTATAACCAAAACAATGATTAATTTCTTCAAAGACTATGGAGAAAGAGAGTTTACTTCAGCATCAGAATTAAGTGATGCTTTGTTTATATCTCTTTTCTTAAAGAAGAGCACAATGCAAGTTTATGAATCAAATGTTTGGGTCCTCCTAGAGAGTGCTTATTGTGCTGTTTTCCTTCCTGTAAAAAAAAGGGTGATCCCAAGCCAAGTAAACTGTGGTCTACATTCCTTGGAGTTCCGTTTTCAAGGTATCGGGTGTTTTCAAACACACTTCACTTTACAGACAGATTGTGCTGTCAGTGTCAGGACAACAAAACTCACGTTATTTGTCAGGTTCCTGTGAGCAACTCAAATCCAGTTACTGGGATTCAATACAGAGGGTCAAACTTGTGAAGTTGTCTGCAATGCATCAGTGGCCACACTGTGTGGCCCTTGTGCGGACAAGTGTATAGCCTGCAAGGAAATCTTTTGTTAGCAAGGTGAGTGCACCCTCAGTAAGTTTGCAGATGACACCAAATTGAGTGGAAGTGTAGATCTGCTGGAGGGTAGAAAGGCCCTGCAGAGGGATCTGGACAGACTGGATGATTTGGCCAGGGCCAACAGTATGAGGTTCAACAAGGCCAAGTGCCGGGTCCTGCACTTTGCTTGCAACAACTCCAGGCAACGTTACAGGCTTGGGCAGGAGTGACTGGAGAGCAGCCTGTCAGAAAGGGTCCTGAGGGTGTTGGTCGACAGCCACCTAAACATGAGCTAGCAGTGTTCCCAGGTGGCCAAGAGGCCCAATGGCATCCTGACTTGTATCTGGAACGGTGTGGCCAACAGGACTAGGGAGGTGATCATCCCCCTGT
>VXBZ01000004.1:0-28694 GCA_013399135.1 Heliornis fulica
ACAGGCAAGAAGCTAAAACTACTATAGATGATCTATGTAATGTGTATCATTGATCATTTAGATTTGTGACAACAAAGGTTTTGCCAAATAAACATAGAGCTGTGGAACTTAATTTTTCACTGAAAGTGCTTATTTGACAGCCACATGAGCCATTTCATACAGAGTGGCAGAAACTACAGTCCCTTACACGTTACAGTTATACTGGATCTCCTTTTTGTCCACCTGTATTTTACAGCATTGCTTGTTCTCATGAAGATATTCTGAATGAGATATTGACATCTGCTCACTGATAGAAAACACTGCTACAGTTCAGGCCATACAAACCTTCACATTTGGTTGTATGCAAGGATCTAATATTTGCAGCTCAAAGCAAAGCTGAGCTTTGCTTTATATATGGTTTGTCATACAAACCATTATTTCAGCATTTAGCATTGCTACAATACCATTTCCCCCTCAAACTGTATACAATACTTGTTCCTTTCAGTGACACAAAACTGTTCAGTTCAAGTGTAATACAGAAAAACAAAGTCAAATTAAAACTGTGGTATCTGATAGCCTGTGCTCTGTTACTCACATTTTTAGTTGCTTTCTGAACTTTAATGGCAGCTTCAAGTATCATTAATACTTTCTTTTCTGGGCCAAAACAGGTTGGTTTTTTTAAAGAACAAAAACTAAGGGATTTATTTTGGGCTTTTTATAAGTACATTAACATCATATCCTAATATGTGTTTATGCAGCACTCAGCAGATTTTTCTGCTTTGGAACACACAGAGCCAATCCTGACCCTTATCAAGATGACCATGTAATTGCTGAACCTCTTCAGGAGGACACAAGTCTAACTGTCTTTCATTTTTCTTTTTCCAAACACCTCAAGCATTCTCAATGAACACATCAGCATGTGTAGGGATACGAGCTATCAGCCCAGCACAAGAGCAGAGAGGTTCAAGGAGAAGTAATAGAACCTCTTTCAAATAGACAGAAAAATGAAGATGCATCAAAAACAACAGCTTAGAAACAGTTTTCATATGAAAGCTGTTTTGTTTTTTTTTTCTTTTTAATAGATCAATTACAAAACCACAAATTCCCAGCACAAGCACAGTCAAGAGGCTGCAGTCCCTGACTGCTACTTCTACCCTTGTTTAACACAGTAAAACACATATCCAGCTGTGGGCTATGCTACAATCTTTTGCTCCTTGCAAAACCTTTACTAACACAGCCAGTATTTTAACCAGTACTATGCCTGCTGCTAAAGTGACTTACCTGAGCAGAAGGAAGGACTGGTACCTGTGAAAGACCAACAGAAAAACACTAGTCAGGATCCAAATAAATTGCACCAAAGTACATAAAAATTTCTCTGTGCAGAGCAACAGCATCATGGAAGGCTGTATCAGAGACCTTAGAAAAACTCAGCTCTCTAAAGCACTTTGCTGAACTCACAACAATTTATGATTTTCATATACAGGAGGCTCTTCTTCTCACCTGAATGTTTTCTTCTTCCTCAGTTACAGTATCGTGTTTCATAGCTTCACTGTCTAAATCAGTGCAAACCAATACTTCAGAGCAGCCTCCTGTGTTCTCACTGCTACCAGTGTCATTATCTTCAATAACCTCATTCCTAAAGAGAAGACCAGAAAGACTTCAGCAACCTGCTGACACCGCACTTCTTTCCCTTAAACAGTATCAAACACTGGGGTGTTTCATTGGGTTTTTTCCAAGAAAGTTATACTGCCCAAAGTTACCACTAATATCTATGGTTTTAATCACCTGCAGGCACACTTAATTATTTATGTAGCTCATATACATTCCAGAGGTTTCTTACAATGGCAGGTGATCAATATATTAAAATTTATTGTTTTCTTGTATTTATTTTTCAGAGGTACATCCCCCATTTACTATGCTGACTTAAGGAATAAAAGTGCCAACAGTCAGCAGCAATGACAGACTGAAGCTACCACAGCTAGATCAAGTTCCTGCAGCTACATTCCTCTCAATACTGAAGCCAGCTAGTATCACCATGTTACCATCCAGTGAGAAATACCATTATTTCTAACATTTAATCTCCCCAGAATTCAACCTCAGATTAAAGAACAGATTAAAATTTATACTATTTTTATGCTTATATATTCTTTACATTCCAGCATCCCTGTTACCACATTATCCTGCAATTCATCAGAAGCATTTGCCTTCCTTCTCCTCACTCACCAAAAATTCCAAACCACTATTAAAAATGTTCCTCCATCAGCTACACAGATACTAAACAGTATGTTTGGAATTTAATGTTTTAACTCTTTTTAATTCCTGCAATTATTTTAGGTTAGTTGTAATAAATCTGTACAGGATCACTGTGATTTTGAGTTATTCATTTAACAGTGTAATTGCCTTGTGCCCAGTCTGCTGGTGGCACAGCTCTGAAGTACTCAGACGACCTCTTTCAGGAATGCTATCATGTGTCCTCCTTACAGTCAAGCCAAAGTGGAATGAGGATCAGAAGCATTTGAGACAGTCACCCTGCCAGCAGAGTATACTGGTTTCAAACCTGCAGTGATGGCACTTTTAGCCTCTGTGTCTGAAGTCAGTCAGCGTTTAAAGCACTCACGCTCTAACACCAGGGTGAGCTCAGCTACAACAGGTCTTTCAGATAATTACCTGCTTATTTATAAATTACTTCAAAGACATTAAATTTCTAACACTGAAACTCAGTTTTTATTATTGCTAGCAATAATTATTGCTTTTATGAGCAACTGATAACTTTAGTCCAGCTTTCTGTCACAAATAAGGCTTCTAAAACAGCAAAGACCAAAACACCTGAAACACCAGCATTTGAATGCTTCATGTATTTCAGGCTCTGAGCAACAGAGGAAATTTAGGTACTGAAGTCCTACTTAACTACACATTTTTAGAGTTGGGTATTAATCATGACTATTTATTTTTAATAAAGCAACAAAATGTACCAGCTTCTCAATGCTGCCACAGCAATCACTGCACCCAAAACATGGTAAGATTTATAATAAGCCAAGCAAATGAGGCTGAAACTCTGCAAATAAACCCACAGTGCTCATTCTATCCATTTTTAGCTGTTTTGTTGACACTGGCAGCCAGAGCAGTAAATTACCTATGTTGAAGTTGAAAGATAGGGTAAAAAAAACCTGAAACAGCAGCTACAATAGCTTTCAAATGGTAAAACTGTGTCACAGGTAACATCAGTGATAAAAGATGAAAGCAGTGGGGTAAATTCAAGTTTTGTGCTACTTGCACAGAACTCAGCAGCAAGCACCTACACTTCATAACATTTTTAGCTGTAAAATCAATTAAAGATGTTTGCTTCAAGGGCTGTTGATTACTAGCAACTGATGGAAGCTGATTTTGGCTTAACACATGAGAAATTGAGGTTAACAGCAGAAGTTTGAAGTTCTGTTCTGGGTTGAGGTAGGGGACTGAAGCAGGTTGTTTCCAAGAGTGAAGATACACAGTTGTATGAATTCATTATAACAAAAAATATCTTACTGGTTGTTAGATCCTTCCTCATCCCCGCTGGGATTTTTTGCTTCATTGTTACAGCCCAGTCTGTGTTGCTGTATATGTTTCAGATCGTTATCTAAGCTGCTCTGCAGGTCGAAAAGGTGCTGTTCCACAGCTGCTCTAATTGTTCTTTCTAAAATGCTACAAAAAGAACATTTGGATTAAGAAATCTCCTTTTGCATGGATCCATTATTCAGAGAGATAACAAGCTTTACACACAAGGGGAATCTTTGATGGCACCTACTTCAAGGCAAAAAGAACCTAACTCTTCCAGAAAGGCAGTGGAAATTGCTCCATCTAACATCTTCTGTTTCATAAAGTCTATAATCAATATTTTAGGAGTAATCAACACATTGCAATGAGTAACTTTTTACTATTACAAAATTTATAAAAGCCTAATGTATTAACATGACAGTAAAATCCTGTGGCTCTAACAGGTGAGAGTCAGTCCCAGCACAGGTACTACTTCAGCAGACCTGGCTGTAACCCCAGTTCTCTGAACTGGCCAGAATATTTAGAGACAAGACCCCACAAACAGCAGAGACAATGAGCAAATGATGAAGGATACAGGATATGCCCAAAGCTATGTCAAGGACAGAAAAGAGTCCTTCAAAAACAGACTCCTCTGTCCCGTGCTTCTTAGCCAACTCATCCAAAATAAACTACTGGGCTTATCAAAAAACCCTCCTTTAAGAATCTTCAACTATTTTACTCTATTTTTAACTCTGGAATTGAGCATTTATTTTTCTTACACATTTGTACATGCAATTCTACTGAACTGTACTCAATACTAGCAACTAGGAAAGCTGCTAAAAATACAGCATGAATGCTACCATAATTTTGAAGCCAAACACCTCTGATTTAAGCACAAAAGCAAAGTGTTCTGCATCTAGATTCTGCCATACTGTGCTCTGGTGCTGCTGCAGCCAACCCCACTGACACACAGTGGGCTTTTTCATGCATTGATGTTAAATGGTGTAAGTTAAATAATTTGCACTACAATATGTTCATAACTGTAATCATTCAAACCCACAGCATTTCTTTTTCTTGAAAGGAGACATATCTTGCATGCATGTTCTAGTAACAACATAATTCAAACATTTTATATTTTCATTGTACTTACTCTGCAGAGGCTGGCAAGATACTTATGGGAGAGATATGAGCACTGCAATAAAGAAGACTTAGTTAGTGTCCCGAAAA
Source organism: Heliornis fulica (assembly GCA_013399135.1). Lineage (NCBI taxonomy): Eukaryota > Metazoa > Chordata > Aves > Gruiformes > Heliornithidae > Heliornis > Heliornis fulica. Next base: position 4,720 of record VXBZ01000004.1, read on the forward strand.
CACCATGCTAAACAAAAGAGCCTTGAAATCAACAGAAAGCAACTCAGAAAATACCCAAAGACTGCATGCAAGATTTGGCTAGGGAAGTAGAACTAATACCTAAAGAAATCACTGAATTGCAGTCCCATTATTACTCAAATAAACCTTCAAGGAGGCCATCATAAGACATTAGAAGCAGCAATGCAGATTTCTGTTTCTTGAGAGCCAGTATGAATCTCTAAGCTTTCAGATGTAGAGTCTTTCCCATGGGAAATACTAATCCCTTCGTCTCCAAAGGTGTCCTGACACCTTGCTTAAGAAGGCAGATACTAACTTCACTGCCTAAAGCAAATTCCAAATCAGTCTTTCCTCCACAGTTGCGATTCATAGAGGTTCTCCCCTGCCTGGCAGACTGTTGCATAAGTGTGTTTTGCAACATTCAACAGATCCCTAGTGCTCTCCAAGGACAGCTGTGTTTCAAGTGCAAGAAGGCACCTTCCAAAGGTTCGGAGAAGCCAGCCAGCCAGTTGTAAAGCATGTGGAAATCTCCTTGCTCCAGACACCTCAGCCTTGCACGTCAAACTCCGGGTGGGGGGTGGGGTAGTGCATGTGTCTAAATCAGTGTAATTAATACAAGTAAATTCATGACAGTTAACTCCTGTGTGTGGTCCTTCTACAATTTCCCATTAGTATGATGAAAATTCTCTCCTTGTAAACAAAATACTGATGTTTTAGACAAACCAACAGTATATATGCTAAGAATGAAATAAAAGAAAACTCTAGTTTTCTTTTGGCAGTGAGTTACAACTTACACATCTTATTCAGAAAACAATAAATACTAACTGAATTTCAGCTAGGAGATGGGGAGGAAGGTAAACAAATGCTTTCTCTTCCCATTATGGATAACTAAGCTCAAAAAGCTGAAACCCTGACTAAAAGCTGATTGTAGTCTACTCTTTACCAAGAAATAACAGTGCTGGCAGCCAAAGTTGATTTTAAATAGGCATGCATAAAATAAACTCTAAAACACAAGGGAGCTTGCCACTCCAGTGGATAACTGAACAGGTATTACCACATAGTTTTGACTGATATTAGCCTGGCTTATGCTACAATAAAAAAATGTGGACAGGCTCTCTGCTTACCCAAGAATACTTTTAATAGAAAAGGATTATCTTGGTTTGATCTCTTAAAGTTTCATAGTAGTTCCATCACCAGAAGTAATAAAATAAGACCACCTCAAGCAGCCTTTCTACTTTTTCTTCCTCTGAGTAGATAAAGCACAAGCAATAAAGGATTTCCAATTACACACTAGCTGATAAGGAAAGTAGTTAAAATATTTATTTAAAAATAACGATGCCCTTTTGCCTTATGCAACCTGTACTGGGCCAGTAGCAAAGTGCACTGTATTTAAACACCACCAGGTAACAACTGAACACAACAGGTGCTCAATAGGGTTTTTCTTCTCTTTTTTAAATGAAACTTGATTTTGAATCAAGCTCATTTGTGTGTCTCTTTGCATAGGTGATAAAAACAAAGAGATGATTCCAAATGCTCTGACAATACAGGTAGCTCTGAACTGCTGTTTCAAAACAAACATTGCCACATAGCTTTGGGAAATTAAAAAAACCTGATGTAGAAGCCAGATCTTGTAGTCACACTAATTCCAAAGCTGCTGGATCAAACAACTGAGTGAACACACTGGTCCTTATTTGCTTTCTTTCAAATAAATGGCAAGAAAAAAAATCACAATTTAAGATATTTAAATTTCCCTGACATTTCCATGCATGTTCAGCACAGCCCTACTGCTTGTACAAAATAGGTTTTCTGATAAACACATTCTGTTTTGACAATACTTGCAATGCTTCCAAAAAAATGAAGACATGAAGCTGTGAATAAGTTCAGCTTCATGAACAATATAGAAGGCAGAAGCATGATAAAAGAAAACTCATGAGCGAAGAAAGAGATTTCAAAACATGAGAAATGCAGCTTTAAGTCTAATCTCAGTATTTTCAGCAAGTTCTACAAAAGCTGCATTGTAGAAGGTATGTTTACCTTCTAAAATTACTGATACACAGCTGTATTCATTGAAATAAATTTGCTATCAAAACAGCCATTCCTAGGACAAATGGGGGGAGTCAGAGCACAAAACACTGTTCTAAGAGAGCAAAAAAAAATCAGTCAAGGACACAAGTACAAATACTATTTATAAGAAACTGATGACCTCGAATCCTTTTATTCTACCAGTTGAGACAATAAGGAACTGTGTCAAGAATCAGGAGAATCAAACTCAGCTCCAAAGAATCCAGGAGATTCCAGACATTTTCACAACAAAATTTTCCATCTCACTATGTAACCTTCAGCCCCCAGCACAGGACCATTCCTTGGTGCTCTCATTAAACACCTTTAGATGCATTAAAGGTACTCAGCAAACGATGTGCATAAATCAGCAATATCACAAAGCCTGAAGAATCCTCTTTACTATGTAAAGAATATCTCACCTCTTCAACTAATCACTTTAGCAATTAAGCACTTTTTGAAAGAAAACTGTCAACTGCTCCTAGCTGATGATACCTTACAACTTTGAGGCAATGCACCACAGTTGAAAGATACTTTTTAAAAGCAATAATTCATACTGCTACACAGAGCCTGAACGCAGCATGACACAGCAAGACACAGAAGGGTAAACATCTTTGTTCCATAAAACTAACCCACTCCCAAGAACCCCTCTTGCACTGTCTCCCTACCCATAAAAAGTCCTGGTAAAAACATGCCTTGAGATAGAAAAATACATTAACTAGAGATAAAACATTTCAAAGTTTTTCCTGGCAATTTACTGACTGTAGACAGATTCTTACTTCTCAAGCAAAAAATCAGTTATAACATCATTTCATTTCACAATACCTCCAAAATACATTAAATCTCACACCATTTTAAAGTTTAAACTAATCTTATTTGCAATCCCATCAAAACAACATTTTCCTTTCAGATATTTACCTGTGCAGCAGAACTTTACAGGCCATTCTGATTATTTTTGCTATCCCAAACGAGCACTTCATATAAAAATGCTTCATTTGGAAACCAGCAAAGCGTGATGTTGGCTGCTGGTTGTGCATACTGCTTGCTGGGATTCGATGGCTGCTTGTCAGACAGCACTTCTGGAGTGCTGCACTAAACCCTGCAGTCTAAATAGAAATAGACTGCAACATGAGGTCACTCCTGACAATAAGCTGCCCAATCAACACTTGAAAGCTTTCCTAACACGTTGTTCACTGATTTTCTAGGATGGAAGTAAGTATTTGGATCTTAAAGAGAGAGTGAACTAAAACAATAATGTATTTTCTAGCAACTCAGACAGTGGTTATATTTGCTCAGCTTCAGTATGTGCATTTTTTTCTCACCTGGCTGCTGGAAATATTACTGCCTTCCTATCACTGATAGGAGCTAATTAAAACAAACAAGGGTTAACAAAAAACATCACACAAGCGGCAAGAGGCTCACCTTTGTCACTGTATTCAATAGAGACAAAGCAAACTGCTTACAGAACTTACTACTTGTCATATCTCATATTTTAACACTGATAATTTGGAAAAGCCCAAAGTACATACTAAGAGTCTTTATATTGGGCTTCTGACTGACAATATTTGAGATGAACTGCAAGCAGTAAAGCAAATACTGCTTGGCAAAGCACAGCAATGAAAAATTGGGAATAACAACAGAGTAGGACATCATGTCTTAAAAGTCAGCTGCAATGCTCAGCTAGTAAATCTTTCCTCCAAAAGTCAGCACAGCAAAACCCAGAGAGCCCTGGTGAAAAGGCTTCTGATAACAGGAAATCCGATGTTTCCTTCACATAAACAATCTCAACCCCTGTGCAACAAATACTCCCTGGTTGCATAAGCACTTAAAAGATCACTCAACAGGTTTATTTTAAATACCATTTTCAAGCAGTCACACACTGTATTAATGATTCTCACCAGATCTCTCTCACTCAGAGTCAAATTAACACCATGCAGTACATGAAGGTCAAACATTTCAGAAGGAACAAACAAACACAATGAAGATAAAAAAAAAAGTGAGCAAAACTGTAACAAAGTTACAGTCCAAATAACTAGAAGGAAGGTCATATACCCCAATGAATGTTTGCTTCCTTCTGTCCAGACAGAGGCTAAAATACACACACTGTATTCCCAAAAATCTGACAGCAGGAAAGAGGCAACAAAACTACAGGAAAGGGAACTGCAAGAATTAGTTAAGATCTACTCTTCTTCATAAACCTCTGCAGACACTATGTCAAGACAAACATCCAAATCAATCTGCTTAATTTTTTTAATTTTACATCAAGAAAATAAACCCAAAGGCCATTAAGTGCATACTATGGTAGGTTTTAGGTTGGGAAAAATATTTACAGTATTAAGTGTTTAAAAGATCAATATAAACTTGCTTGCTCATTCTCCGTAGGTTTTTGTTGTTGTTGGGGTTTTTTTTTTAAATGTTTCCTGCAGTTGTTCTGGCTTTACAGTCAAAATTCCTCTTCTACAAGATTCCTCCTTCCCCACAAATGATGTAAAATGCCAACCATAATTAATACCTATTAATTTTTAATTAACCCTAAACAGTGAGTAAAAGTGTTTTTCTCTTGAGGCTATCAAAATTAAACTCAAACATGTTGAGTTTGTCACTACTGCTGCGTTATTACATTCCACAAGCATCTAAATACCTGTGAATACTTAAAATGCTTTAAAACTTTAATTGGGAGAAGAAAAAGTTTTATAGAAATTCCAACTTCAGCAACTTTAAGTCAAACTAAACCAGCTACATCGCTGAAATTATAATTAATAAACTTGTAAAACATAATCTCTCCCATTATTTTATACTTTACAAATTCCTGTAACTAACTAGAAGGAGGTGTGCAGCCAAGCAGCTGAACAGATTTCAGCCTGAAACCCACGTTCTTAGGTCTAGCCAGTCTTAGGCACTAAACTTATCCTGCATTTCTTCTGCTTTTAGTCACATGTTTAATATAGATCCTTCCTCACCCCTCCCTGCAAGTTCTTACAGGCAGCACACCCATCCATGCTGCAGAGCTGTGTAAACTATACTACAAGTAAAGCAGCCTTAAAAATTACAACTTGTGTAAGACAAGCAAGTAAAACATAAAGCTGAGTATCACAAGCAAGGGCAATAAGCTCTTAGAGAGAAGTAGCATTTTAAGTTTATGCATCTCCTTGATGAGGATTGAGCTTAATTAAAAGCTGACTCTCACTCCAATACTTGCTCACAGCTCCCTACCAGCAGAGCCTATCCAAACAGATCCCTCCAGAGTCTGGTTCTTGGGCAGGTAACACAGGTCCCTCCAGCTTCAGCAGCCAGTATACCTGTTTGGACAACGTGAGACCTCTGCTCTCCATGTGTTTTCCTAATAACTTTTCTCTAAAAGCAATTATCAAATTAAACCTCAACTTGTGCGTAAGTGCGGGTCATATCTCTCCTACACTGATGTAACGAAGAAGCATCAGCCTCCAAGATTAAATTTGTTGGCAGGGTTTAACTAAAAAAGATTTTCAGGTGGTTTATAAAGATAGCAGCAAGCCAAATTCCAGGAAACAGGCTTTCTGGAGCCTTCATTTCAACTCAAATTAAGGGACCCTGAAATCAATTTTTTTGGCAAGGAAATAAATAAAAGTCACAAGTAACCTTACAAATTGCCATCTCTGAAGTGCTCAAAATTGACTCCACATTGCTCCTGCTAAAGCCCTCTCAGAACATCTAAATTCCAACCTAATAATCATTAATGAACAACATTAGCCCACTTGCTATCCACCACCATATACAGCTCCTCTTTGTCCTGGTCTTTTGTCTAACATTCCTCAACATAATTGTTTATGAAATATATTTCACTGTGCTCTAGAGATATAAAGTACTTTCCTCATTTAACACCTGAGCCTAACTGGGCATAAAACCAAACCTGGACAAAAAAAATTCTCGCAGGTTTAGGAACAAATCATGTAAGGCCACATCTCTGCTCACTGACATGTGACAAGAAATAGCCCTGGGATTGCCCACTGAAAGGAAGTGGTGGAAAGATGGCACAGAATGGGTTTGCATCTACCACTACTTAAGACTTTATTTCTTTTACAAAAATAGTTAATTTGCTGTTTAAAATATCACTTTACACTTACACTAAAACATGCCTTTTTTTCTTTCCTCTGCATATATCACCATAGTTAATCCAATCCAAGTTCTACAGGCATTCCTCTTCTGAATTAGGGAACAGGCTTTTTATCCTATTTTAATCCCATATTTTATTGCTGTAAGAACTCCCTCTAAAGCTTCAGTTTGTAGACACCAACACTTATCTCAAAAGTCAGACGGCTGCTCTCTCAGACAGAACAGACTATATATTCCAAACTTGAAATCCAAACTCCCAGGCAGAAACAAGTTACCTTGTTGATGGTGTGACACTCCTGGAGTCCGAGAGACTCCCTGTCATATCTAGATGCACCACAGCTGGCCTTTCCACAGGTTTCTCTGTGCCATCTTCTGGAAGTTCTTCAGACTGCTCAAGCTTTACATCTTCCTCCTCTTCCAAGAGATCATTTATCTAATTAAAAAGTTTTAGTCACAGTTAATGGCTTGTAAAGTTCTTCTCAAAGGTCCAAGGAGCTAAGAGTCTGAGAGGTATTGAAACAATGTTCATGTAATGCTTCAGTTTAGAAAAACAGGGATATCCCAATTGTTTTTATGTAAAACTATTTTTGTTTGCTTCCAAACACTGAGGTTTTATTGAAGCAGTAAAATACAGACAACTTAAAAAACTAAGATGTTATAGCCAACTAATTCAATAGAGACCTTTATTGTTTACAAAGCAGCTATGTCTAAAACATAAAAAGGTAAACACAACAAAGTTGTGATTCACAAAACCCCAAACTTGCAAACCCAAGAACTGAAGTATCAGCAGTAGCCTCAAGAAAATACACTTTGTAATACCTGTTGTACAAATACAAAAAGCCCACTGAATTAAGGAAAAAAAAAAAAAAAGAAAAACTTCCTCTTTAAGAGTTAAGTTTAAGAGTACACAGAAGGAAGGAGAAGAGGTAGGAGAAGAAGGAAGAGAAGAGGAGGTATTTAAGAGGAGTGTGATATGTTTGTTACTACACTTAGTAGTAGCAAACATTTAGGGCAAGAAATATATTCCTCCCTGCCTCTCCTTAGCAATCGCAAGAGGATGTGCTGGCAAAGCGAGGCCAAGCCCACCCGCAGAGCCGTCACCTCGGGACTGTGCCCACTGGGGACAGCAGCCCTTCTGCACGGCCACGCCAGCCCAGGAGGGAGCGGGACCCAGAAGTGCGCTGTTGACATCTGGTGGAGACACCACAGAATGAAAGGGACACCCCACCAAGCCTCCCAACTAGAGGGGAAAAAAACCCACAAAGACAAAAACCACACACGCTGTTATGCTTGGGAAATCCTTTTGCTCAGGCATATAATGACCCCCAGACAAGTCAGTAATTTCAAAGCATGAGAGCAAAGTCCAACTAGTTATCCTTTAAAGAGCAGTCAACACAATGTAAGACAACAGTCCTCAGCCTCCAGTTCCAGAAGTCACAGCCCAGCTTTATTTAACAGCTTCCTGCAGCAGGGCTGTGTCAGTTCTCGGTGCTAGACACACTCCTGCAAAGAGCTGAGAGGACAGCAAACACTTCAAAGCTGCAGCATTTTGCTACAAGAGCTAGCAGAGCAGAAGCTGCTCAATCCAGAACTTGCTGCCCACGCTTGGCAGACCAGAGCAATGGGTGAGGTATCTACAGCAGTGAAGAGGAAGCAGCCAGCTGCCTCAGTACTTGCCTTACCTGTCTTGCTAGAGGAGAGGTTTGTGGGATAAGTAGGCTTCAAAAATTCAGGAGTTTTTTGTTACCTTCCTCAGCAACTGCTAGTTATTTACCCTTATTCCTCTTTAAAGAAAATATGTCATTTCTTAAGCTAACTAACTTTGGAAAATTCAGTTTCCAGCTTTCTGCAATTCTGACAAAGGGTTTGAGCCAATATTTTATTAATAATCCACGAACCTAGCTTTGGTTATACAAAAGTACTTCATTTACGTACCATGACTTGTTAGAATTAAAAATACTTGCCAACAGAAGGTGGTTGTATCACAATACCACACTTGCATTTCCCTAACAACCCTCCATCTCTATTCATCCCAGCATGACATGGTTATCTTGTGTCACACAGTTCAACTTGTCGCAAAGAGAGGCCAAAGACCGATGACAGACCGATACCATCACTCACAAGGACAGCTGAATCTAGCAATCCTGACAGTTGAGTATCAGGGCCCAAAATATTTGTATGTTATTCCTTTGCTTCACCAACTTTCCCACTAATACCAAGATGGTAACATGAAGTCTTAGAACACTATTCAAAAATGTTGGCATAACCAAACCCCACTGACATCACCAAGCGGCGTGCGAGACCCTGCATGTTTCTGGAAGACGCACCTACAAGTGTTGTTGACCAAGACCAACAACACAGTGGGTCTGCACTTGCTTAAAACACACTTCTCCATTCCTAAAAAGGTAATTAAAAAGCAATACTGTTTATGTAAAGTGCCTGTGTTGGGCAGGATATCCTTGTTGGTTTAGTTCTTATGCATTTTTTTCTACACAGCATAACTATGCTTGCTACAAAGCAACAATTTCCCAAGTATACCTATGTTATGAGAAGACATTTAAGGAAATGCCAGGTTTTGTCAGTTTGCAAGGAACTACCAAAAATCAACTAAGTAAAACTGTATTTCAATATATGCAATTTATGTTTATGAAATATAACAGATTTAGGTATTAACACAATTGAAAATTTGCCATCTGAAAATTATCACCAGAAATATTGCCATTGAAAACATTCTTACCTGCTCAGTTATTGAGCTTAAATCATTAGTAGATGAAAAATCTTCCTCTTCGTTTTCAAAAAATTCATAGTAGTTCTCCAGAAGTCCTGCCATTATTCTGCTAACTATTTCTTGTTCTTTCAGATCCTCCACATCTGTGTAAATGCTGAAGATTTCAACAGTGGTTTAGTTTAAAAAAATCTAAATCCAACTGTTTCCCCAAAGAACTCCTGTCAATGACTTCTATGACTTCTACCTTCACACTACTGCATTGTAAAGCTTTATACTAGTTTATAGTTAAAAGTGATGAAGTAACAGTTATTTAAGTCAATCAACTTTTCATGAGAAATATTTATAATCCAAGTATTTTCCAGTAGAGAGGAAACCCCATTATATTTGAAATCAATCAGCTTTAGCCCAGAACTGCTTTCTTGCTACAAACAGTAATCTTACACACTAAGCATAACCTCAGGTTAATTACAGTAATGCAGCCATCAACTCAATGGTTTCTAATGCCACAGCTCACAGACAAGTTGTTCTTTGGATCTGAGCAAACACTCTGAAGACAACTGGGGTGAGGAAACAGGGTGGGGGGTTACAGAAAGATATTCCCAAAACATTCTGTGCTTGCTGCTGTTACTCATAGATTAGGAAAGACTTTGGACTACAAAGGTACACTGTCACACTCACATAAAAACACTGCATGAGCTTTTATAACTTACTGAAAAACATCTGGGCCAAAGACTGCAGCTAAAGAACTTGCTGACCAAATTTCTTCATGATGCGATGCTACATTAGCTAAAAATTTACACAGAAACTTTAACAAACTGTAATTAACAGGTGGAAGCTGCTGCAAGAGGAACCTCAACTTTCTTCCAAATTCATCTTCATTATTGTAATCTGAAAAAGTAATAAAAATTTTTCACCATAGAAATAATTATTTTTTTTTCACATTTGATATTGATCAACTTTTTTACTTTGACAACAGTTACTTCTGAAGTACAACTAATTTGGTCAAATCACCAGACTAAAATGTTATATTTTGACTTGCATTTGTTCAGCCTGAGATTCTTATATTAAATTTCTTAATGGAAAAAGGGAAAAGTCCACCCTAAACCCAAAAACTGAAGCATACAGCCCACAGACATGAAGGGTATTGACAGTGGTAGTACTTGTAACAACCTGCATCCCATCCTCTCGTACCAGACTCTAAACTAGTCTCTCACTCTCTGATCTTTCCAAGAGAGGCTGATAACTCATTTACTATTCTGTCAATCTTCTTCAGTGATGTCAGAAGTTTGGAGGGGAAGTGAAGAGGCAGGAGAACATAAAAAAAACCCCTTCCCCAATCTTGTTTACCTAGCACAGCACCATCAGATCACTTTCCTTAACAATAATTAGAACTATAACTTCTGTGACACAGAAAATTACAATCTACACCTGTGACTTCCACCATATTCTCCTATACAAGTCCAATCAGTAGTTTTCAGTCAAATCAACGTTTTCTCCAATTAATGCCCACTCCAGTTTGATGACACAGGGCCAGCTCCCCCATATCCTTTCATTTTACCACTGTTAAATAACAATTGCTCACAGAAGAGCTCTAAAGACAGCAGCAGCTCCAGATACCCAGCTAATGTCAAAGTTAGTTAAATCCTCCCGTTTCAGACAAGCTGCTTTGACACTTTCTCCTCTACAAGCATCCCATTCTCAGATTCTGTTATTCTCAACACACTAATTCCTTTTATAATACTTCAGTGATGAATACAAGCAATCTCAATGTAATCATCTTAATCCTTAGCTTGGAGCTTGCTGATTCAATTTCAGACCTGAGAAAGGGTCACCTTCTACTCATCCTCACCCCACATTTAACTACATCCATGAGAAGATCTCCCCATAAAACTCGTTTGTTACACTGTCAGCCTTACAGGCAAACAAGTGCAACCAATCTGTCCTAAAATTTAGTTTAGAAACAACACTAGAGCCCTAAAGTGAGAACGTTGTTGGATGTAACTGAAGTGCTCTGACACTGAGCCATGGACAGACACTTCTGGGACACATGGCCTAGTGCACTGGGGTCAGATTCACACTTCAATTGCTGAAATCCTGTGCCTTTGAGCAACAGGTCTGCACAGAATGAGCCTCAAAAGATGTAGTGTGCCACACCTTGTAGGACCAAGTTGTCTGGAGAACAAAGATTAACCTAACCATACAGAAGGTCTGCTGAAGAGGGAAAACAGCAGAAGTAACAAATGGATTGCTATCACATTCTTCATTTTTTTAAGCAATTCCTCTGCCTTGAATGCAGTTGATATGGTAAGTCTGGAAACTACCAGAGATATGTCTATCAGGCAGTCAAAATATCAAAAGCACAACCCCAGCAGAGGAAACAAACTCTATTTTTAGTAACAGAAAACAACATTTAAAGGTTTAAGCATTTTGATTTCCTTAATACAGATAATCTTAAATCTTCCTGAATTCACTTCAGACTTTAAAAAAAGACAACAAGCTGCAAGTTAAGCAAAGTTTCTCTGTGTATTTAACAAAAGGGAATTAAATGGGGATTTAAGTGCTGAAGAACAGCTCTTTTTCCCAAACCACCCACATGTAAATCCTTCCACAGTCATCTATTCTAGGTATATATTCTATATATACAACTGTGTGTGTTTATATATATATGTATATATACACAGGTAGATAAGTGAGGAATTGGTAAAGAAAATACTGTGCCAACATGTGTGTCAATTTAAAAGGCTACAGTTTTACACTATATGAAAAAACATCCTTAGCAACAAGATGCTGATGACAGTTGTGGGGTTTTTTTCTCCTCCTACAAATGATTTGAAACGGAAAAAATCCACAGTGGGTGAGCAAGTATGACATGAGTATAGGTCTAGAGATCTCTTCCCTAGCAGACAAAAGCTCTAAGTGCCATGGAAACTTAAGCAGAGTAAGCAAAATTCAGAGAAAATAAGACAAAAGGATTCCTTCACATTTTTAAACCATCAGCAGTGGGAAATTGTTAAACAATTGATGCCAGTGGCTTCACCAGTGTCCCAGTATTCACACACAAGAACGTGGAATATTCAGAATTTAGCAGCCTGATATGCAGTAGTGTCACTATTTTCCTTCCAAGTTTTTTTCTTTGAACCTAGACTGAGTTTCCTAAAAAAAGACCTATTTATTTAGGGTTTGGGCTAAGAAAAGTACATTTGAATGCCTCCTGAAGGACACATTATTTCACAAACCACCTAAGAAACCCTAATGCCACTACAAATTTCAACTTAACACTGTTTTAAACTCTTAAAATAGTAGAATTAGAACACTGAATGAAAGATTATTACCTTGAGAAAGTTGCATCAAATGTATATGCAAACTCCCTGGGATAACTGGCTCTGGAAGTTCTTGAAGAAAAAATCTAAGAAGGCTAATAGCTGAGGGTACATCTGCTTCTTTAACCAGGTCCACATCCTCCCCATTGTCATATCGTTGCCGAAGCCACTCCACTGTCTCAGCATTCCCATTGACTTGGAAAAGTCCTTCTTGTTCCAGACCCCCTGAGTTAGAAAGAAGTTGAAGAAATAAAACTTTGAGATCTAGTATGGACAAATATATCAGAAAATGCTGATAATCAGATATGCACAATTCATGTACTGAATGACTTTCTGGATCACAGGACTTCCAGCAGTCCTCTTGCCAGCAAACACATTCTTATGCCCAGCTAACAATATGCTAATGAAGTGTTAGCAGTACCTCAACCACACCATTTCCTATGAAGTTCCCTACTGAGCTGACTGCATTAGTGTTAGCCAGAAAACACCAATAATCTAACATAACAGAGGAGTCAAGAAAGGAAGTGTGTATCATCAAAAAAAAAACAAAAAACAAAACCCACCCAAATAACATCCAATTAAATCCAAATAACTTAAGAGAACAAATACTCCTCTCTGAAACCCAACCCATCCTGCAGGAATAACAGCTATTACTGCAAGTACAGTGACAATACATACCATGTTCCTCAATATAGTCCACGACATGGCGGACTATGAATGGAACCTCATTGTCTGGTTGCCCTTCTTGCTGCAGCTCATCAAGTGGAATTCCAAATATTTTGTTAGCAAGAACAGAGTTGCAGTTACTCAAGGAAGGGGAGGAGCTCTTCCTCATATCTTTTTGCAGCCAAAAATCAAAGCTGTCTTTTCTGTCAAGTAAAAGGAATTAAAACCGAAACTTACTTCAAGTGCACTCTGCTGAATGATCTGTAACACAATGTATGGCAGTTACCTAATGTAAACCCTCTCCAACCTCTCTCAATCAATTCACTGATTTAATGAAAAGTTCTGTATTAACTCCAAATACAGCTAACTAGATAAGTAACTATTACTGTGGTGTTCTGTTCAATCCTCAACAGGGTGCCAAGAAGGATTTACATAGCAACAAAGCAAATTCAGAAAATGCTTCTTACAGCATCTTTGCTTAAGTTCTAAGGCACTCTGGGCCAGTTAGATTCTTCAAAACATTTTCTGACAATATTTACCAGTCAAGCTTTGAAAATTCAACATAAAAGTCTCTCCAAAGGAAATGAAACTAGTGGATCATACCAAATGAAAACTCCCTGTTTTAATTACATGAAATGATTAAGTATTCTGACAACTGTATTGCAATCACCTTCTAATATATTTGATATTTTCTTGTCTACACAATAAAGCTTTCAACACCTGCATCAAATTAAAAACTGTACAGATTAAACACCCAAACCCAGTTTCTAGATGCTCAGTAATACCGTTCTTCCTATCATGCAGAAGCTCAAGCTTTACTTGCAAGTCATTGCTTGATAAAGGATCTAGATAGATAACAAAGGTATTACCAAAGGCAGTGTAAGTCACTCAATTAGACTGTTATCCTGTCAAAACAAAGTATTTCTTCTAGCTAAGAAAAAACTGTCTTTTCAAAATAAATAACAAAAGAAAGCATACTTGCTGAAATGCAAGTATGCTTTCAGAGGTTGGCACACAGAACCTGAAGTACATCCTTTTACTCAAAGTACTTCAACCAGACTTAATTCTCTGTTTACAAATGGATTAATAAATTCTAATAGATGAGACATCCTGAAATCCATGCTTCCTTTTCTTTCTTTTTGTTTCCAGCCCAAGGAGTTCAAGAAACCTACCTCAGAGTACTTAAACAGCCGAGTTTGAAAAACGTTTTCTGCGCCAGCTGCCCTCACTGACCAAGCATTCTTTTGTCATTTATGGTTGTTTAAGATTATGGCAAAAGATCAGCCTGTAGTTCCTCATTGAAGAATAGCAGAACTCGATCAGTACTTCAGTTAATCTGAAATAAGGAAAATATTATTAGACCATAAACATTTCTACAGTTTTAAAAACTCTGACATAAGTCTAAACATCATGGTTGAGGAATTCTCCTTGTCAAATTATCAATTTCTTGTTCTGAACAAGAAAGCAGAGAGACCAAATTAGCATGGCTCATAGGAGAGCATGCAAAAACACAAATCCCCTATTTCACTTAGGAGTTAATATGGCAAATCTTGGCCTTAAAAACTAGAAAATTCTCAAACTCAGTAATTCTTCCTCCAAAGAATCACAAAGGGTTCAGTAGGTTACACAGAAGTTTTATAGAATCTACAATACTGAAAAATTTAACAGCTATAAAAATTTTTAGAAGTATCTCAGGCACTGGTTAACACACTATTATCTTTAAATGACACATATTAAACCAAAGTCCCAATTAAAGAACAGCACAGAGAGTCAACTGTTTTTCAGTGGTATAGATCACCTTATCTAGAGAGTTGGTTGTGTGTCCCAAGTACCAGTTCAAAGTCCAGGTGGTCATCAGATCTGGGTACAGGAAGCAATTTCCCCCAAATCAGATTCCCTAGAACACATTTTTGCCCTTCACTAGCCTATGGCACCAGGAATCCAGAGTCCTTCCAATAGTTTGAATAAATATCATTTCCCAATCCTCCACAGAGATCAGGACTCCAGGTGAGCTGACAGAAAATAAAGGGTTATATTCCAGATTTCAACAGTAGAGTGGACACAATTCATTATTACTATCATTAATGAAAACACCACACAGCTATTTTTCTAATTATTTTGCTCTATTGATAGTCAACATCATTTTTGTATGCAAGTAGATTTCAATCCCAATATACCACAATACTGTTAAAAGATGAAGATGTACTGTCTATTTTCTCAAGTTCTACCAAGTCAAATTTTCCACAATGAACCAGAACAACTCCTGTTAGCCAAAAAAAAAATAAAAATCTTTGATGGATCTGCCACAAAGCTTCAGGCTGCCTCACTAAAACAAACAAACAAACAAACTTTCAAAACAAACATCACCTAATAAAAACGGCAAATTAGAAGCAACCACTTTTTTATAACTCAGCACCAGATGAACAATTCTGAGGTATGGCTTTCTCTGCAAAGACAGCTTTGTGCTGCATCAGCTGATATAAAAGCATAGCCATTTTTACCAGGTGCTGCAGACACAGAGACTACCTGAATATTAATTTCATTCAGAATAAATGGGGAGGGATTTAAAAAGAAAAAACACTTTTATTTTAACCAGCTTGGCAATGTAACAATGGAGTTGAAACAGCCTGGTTGTCTCACTGTTAGAACTGGATTTACAGCCCAAGCTTACTCTTTAAACAATGATTTATACAGCTTATCATCACCACGAAGAATCAGCAAAAGCCCTTGTTTTCACCCCCTCACATATACACACACTCCAATACATCACTGTACAAAAACCTTTCCCTTCAGAGCATTAAAGTCTTTTACCTTCTAGCAGAGGCTTTGGAGTGATCTCCACAGGCTGTGAAACAATGCAGCTGGTATTTACAAAGTCTAGAAAAAGCTAGAAGCATTTTTCGAAGTTATCTGACTTCCACCGAGTTTTATTTCCTACATCGTAAAAGTGAACGATCGGCTCAGCAGCTGTTAATAATTAAACCTTATATCTCCACTTCTTATATTGATCAACAACTTTCCTGCCTGACCTCCCTAACTCTACATCTATACCACCTCAATACACATATATATGAAAATTAGGCCAAGATATGTAACCTTATAAATACTGAGGGGCAGGGGTGTTAATGTTGGGGGTTTTTTGCCACGATCAAGCACCCCAGGAAACAGGAGCTGATCCATTCAGTCAACTATCCCAACTTCTGTCCTGGTCCTTTAGAACATGTGGTTCCCCCTCCCAATTCCACAACTTCCAAGCTTCACAAGTCCTACCAAGAGAAACATGATACAAGCTGCATCTCCCCACCTTGTTGCTACAAATACTTATAAACACCCCCTAAGCTACAAGCAGCTTCCACAAAACTACAAAAAAACCCATAAAAATATAATTCTTGTGACCACATATTATACCACAATTTTACAAGAGACTGAAAAGCCCCAAACTATGCCCTATGAACATCCTGAGCCCAAGCATCTTAAACACTTGCATCCTGTACTGTGTATTTCAGTGCTCTCATCTGTTATTTAAAAAAGAAAAGGAAAAAAAATCTGGGTTTGGGTTTGTTGGGGTTTTTTTTTTGGAAGACAAGTACTTCATAAAGTCTGCTGGGAAAACAGTACCACAAGTTTAATTTTGCCATTATAATAGCATTCACTTATCTTGGCAGCTAAAGAAGTATTCACACCCACATATGAAATGCCACTGAAGAAAACAGAATACATGGGTAACTTAATATTTGAGGAATACATAGGAAAGTTTAGGCTCAAATTTAGCTCAGCTTTTATATTACTGGCTGAATGACAAAGTCCTCAGGGCTCCACCACCTTGCCTTAAAACAAAGGAATGAAACACCAAGAAGTAAAAACAAAGCAAACAAGAAAGGCTACGAGCTGAAACCATGCCACAGGAATGAAAACATGACTCTGTGTGTAGAATTTCTGCCACAAGTCTCAACTATTTCAGCAATTGTTTTATTTGTTTTATCTAGCAAGAAATTTGTATCATCTGGGAAGCCAAAATCTAAGCTGACTGTTCTGCTCTATTTTTATTTTGTGGGATTAGCAGACATCGTCAGTGATATTTCTGTAACATATGAAAATTAAATGTAAGACTTTTAGATGAGAAAAAAAGAAGTGTTATAGGCAACAAAATCACTTTACCCACTTCTCAGGAAATAAACCTCAAGTTTAAACAGTGGCTTTTCCAATTCCCATGAGCCATCCACATGTCCACACCCAGGGTCCTGTCAGACCCCATACATATCCTTCCATACAGAGAGGATCAAAGCTCCTTTTAGGCAACATAAGGTTTGTTTACAAAGCAAATCCACAAAAACATTATGGTGCCTCAAAGTTTTTAATTTCTTAATTTAATAATTCCTTTTTATCAAAGACAGTGCTACTTATATGACTTATAACTAGATAAATTCTGTTATGTCCCTTTAGCTCCACATAATAATACACTTTTAAATCCAAATAAACAGCTAAGTTTTTAAAGTTCAAAGTTAGAGTAGATTTTAAGAATTTCAAAACAGCTGCCAAAACTTATGACACAGATTCCAACCTGGAATCACAGAAACTTCCCTCATGTAATGACACCATCCAGAGCCAGCTGCAAGCATGAGGAGATGCCTTACCTGGGAGACTTGTGCACCAGCTCAATGTTAAACACAGCCCTGTTTGGCAACTGCTATTTTATGTTTGGGTTTGGGTTGGTTTAATGTTTGGGGTTTTATTTTTAATGGCAACCAGCATTCTTTGCTCCTAAGTTTTACCAAAAATAAAAAGAATATTTTTTAATGTAATATTGTGATAATAAGTGACACCAACTGATGGTTCTTATGCCATTTGTGTACCCAAATTACTGTTGCCATTCTGAATGGATGAAACTGTTTTGGACAGAACAGTCCTTGCTTATCTGATTTACAGCTTTTGTAAAAAGCAAGTAAACAAGTAAAAATAGTGCATTTTGCTTATTTGAATGAATCCAGTCAAAACTGAAAAGATGGCCAGGTTAGGGCAGGGAACAAAGGCTGGAAGAAAGCACCTCAAGCTCTAAGCAAACAACCACAACACTCAGGACACAGAAAAAGACAAATAATACTGGTCTCAAGAGCTCAGTGAAAAGCATGGAGAGCTGTTCAAGTGCTTGAGTGTGAGAAAAAGAATATCCTCCATTTAAAACAAATAATCATTTTTAAGCTACATTTAAGTGTTCATTAAGGTATCTGAGCAGTCAACACAAATTATTTAAAAAAAAATAAGTTTTAAAAGCTGAAAGTTTAGCTCAAAACAGATTCTTAAAGCAAGGTTTCATCTTTTTGACTGTCAGTGAAATCTGCTATTGAAAGGTATTTTAGTCAAAAGTCTGCACTGGCAAATCAGCCAAATGGGCTCACTTATATGTTTACATTTAACAAGCTGGTCTTAAGAATACATTCCCCATCCCCACAAAGGTATAACATTTTAAAATAAGTATAACTACAGAATTTAACTTGCAGTCTTGAAGGAAACCATGTTAGATTAAATATCTTTTCAAGCAGAGGCAACTTTTTCCAGCTCCCTCAATATTTTTACTAACTCCTCACTGACATCTTTGCTTTCTGGTTAAATAGGAATCAAAAGGAAAGAAGCTTGCTGCAGTTTTTTTCAGAGCCATATTCTTAATTAATAAAGTTACTACTTGCATATATATAAGCCTTCAGATGTGTACACTCACACACATACACACCCCCTCAAGTCAATTAGCTGAAATTATCCATCATCTGTCACTAGCACTTCTAAGCCTCAGAAAACTGTCAACTGACAAAATACTGGTTACAATGACAAAGCAAATAAAAGCACAAAAAAGTACCAACATCAGATATAGTAGAATGTAACTGTAATGCAATTGTTGTTTCCTGGAAATGCTGCAGCAAGCCTTCTAATTTACAAATTAGAACTATTCAAATCAAGCCTGTGTGTCATTACCATGGAAGAAATCAACAAAACAACCCAAAGCTCTTCTTAAGAAGATATTAATAAAACTAAGAGGATTTTGGATTTTTTTTTTTTAATTTACAAGCCAAGCAACTACAGTGTTGTTTAGTTTTTATTTTCCAGTCACTAAAGTTTAGTCTACAGTTTCAGCTGACAGAACTTGATTACACCCTCTCTGAAAAAGCCCACCATGAAATACCAATCCTAAACATACGACAGGAACAGTCAATATCCAAAGAAGTGCCCAAAATGCAATACTTTGGGACAAAAATCTCTACAAAACATGAAATTTTAAGCAGCAAATTACATATGTACCAAATTCACTACATAACATTAGCAAAGCCTCAAATATGGTGACTGATTTAACCAACAATAAAAAAATACATTTTAAAAGAACAAACTGAGAAGTCACCAAAATGTTACCTAATTTAAATGTTTCAATACATACAACATTTTATATTCACTTACTAGATAAAATCCAAAGGTTTTTCGACAGCATTGCAGCAACTCCTAATCCTTCCACAACTATGTCGTAGCAAGAGGAATTAAATAAAGCATCAGCAATACCAGGAAAAAAGTAGATGTTTGCTCCCTGCTTCACAGCCACCCCTGAGCGCTGCCAGATTTGCTCTCAGCTGCTGCTGCCAGTGCACATGTGCAGAATGATAAAGGAACTTCCTGCTTGCACAGATCCCATCACATTCTTAACAACGGTAGTTAATAAATAAAAAGGCTTTTGTGTCTTGTGTAACAGCTAATTATACTCATCCTACTTGCCTCCCCCCAAAGTAAAGCTGTACTCCACCTACAACACGTACATAATTGCCACTGGATCACATAATACAGAACTTAACTGCAATGGTGTTATAAAAATATGGGAAGGTAATAGGAAGAAATTATCAGTACAACTATGCAACTCGAGAGGCTCAGGTTGTAAAACCTGAGCAGTTTAGGAATTGTCACTGCTGTTAAGACAGACTTTGGAACAGAAGTCAAGCTACCTCAGAGACACCAAAAAAGCAAACTATAAATATATAATGCACTTAATTTATTATACATAAGTTATCCTATTACATACATTTATCATCAGCTTCTTTCTCCTCCTCCCAAAGAGGTGAGCAGCATGACACACTGGAACTCGACACACTGCAAGGTGTCACACACATTCCCAGCACACTGCCTCTGTCACCAACACATGCCACCAAAACAACAGACAGTCTCAGCATCCCCACTGAAGGAGCGAAATATTTCAGTGAAGAGTTCAATTCTGTAGCAATGACTCTCTGAACTTCAGGGGGAAAGAAGAGCAAGAGAAATAAAACAGACAAACAAGAACCCGCAAAAAATATGGGGTTAATGAGAGTACAGCCAATTCTTGTCTTTATCAGGACCAAATTTGAAGATACCACCAGAAATCACAAGGTGAAAAAAAAAAAAAAAAAAAAAATATAAAGGAAGAAAGAAGCACATTCACAAGATTCCAGCTCTCATCTTTCCA
This sequence comes from Heliornis fulica, assembly GCA_013399135.1. Lineage (NCBI taxonomy): Eukaryota > Metazoa > Chordata > Aves > Gruiformes > Heliornithidae > Heliornis > Heliornis fulica. The sequence goes on from VXBZ01000004.1 coordinate 25,055, forward strand.
GTTTTGTTGAAGTATTGTTATCCTACACATCTGAGCAGAACTTTGAATCCTGAATACCCTGCAGGGAACCCTGAACAGAAGAGAGGGCTGAAGAGAGCAGTTATTGGGGCTGGAACCTGGACCATCACCTCAGTTTTACACCAGAAAACTTCGGATCAGGCAGCGGCTCCACCCAATGTCTCACCAGTGGCCGGATGGTTCAGAAAATCAACTATTTAAATCCTTCAACACAAAAAAGCCTCCACAACCACAGTCTTTGTTACAAGTGGTTTGAACATAAGCATAATGCAGTATCTTTATCTGAAGCTCAAGTTTGTCTTATTTTTCTTCTTTTACGGCAAGTAACAGGATAAAATTTTCACACATTAACAGGTGAGAGTACAAAAACAGAGTTGTTACTATCACAATAAAACTATCCTATTCATTTCACTCTAATGTTCCTAGATCCAGATGCAAAATACTACCCATTTCTTGTGCTGAATGACTCCACCCATACATTGCAAATATAACAGCTTTTCATACCACAATCACCTTCTAATCTATGGCTGTGAAGTCTTAAAAAGAAAACAGCACTAAAAAAAACCCCAACAACTCAGCACAAGATGCAGTAACAAATACATTGGTTTAAGGCTGCATGAACACACCGCATTCATCCAAACCTCCAGAAATGCCAACAGCTGACTATGAAGCCAGGACAAAAGTACAAAGCCAAATTTTAATTTACTGAAGCCCTGAGACACCTAGCTGTTATTAAAGATTTTGCAAATAAAATTCATAACTTACAAAAAGTAATGCAGTCAGCTAGAGACTCAAAAATGAATTGCTTGATGTTACTAACTTTGCAGGGAGCAATGCAAAATTCTTGTATTTTCTGCCTGAATACAATCTTGATATTGTATTCAGCCTCTCTACTGAATAACTAATACATCCATCACTCCAAAAACAGCATGACAAGGAACAAATCTTCCTCTTTCAGTTCTTCACAGAGGATTTCATATTTCTTCAATTCTTTGTCTCCTCCTCAGATGTTTTGGATAAAGTGTGGGGTGGTTTTTTTTTTTTTGTTGTTGTTCCTAAGTAACAGTCCTCACATCTGAAATTATTCATACATTTCTCAGACCCAGTTATAAGTTTAAAGGTTTACCATCTTTCATCCTTACGCATATCGAACTGCACACAAGACAATTCACACTCATCCCAGCGGCTACTAGATTTGTGTGCTAACACAGAAGCAGAAATTAATCTGGTGTTACACACAAAACGTCAGGACAACTTGAAGGCATTTTCCTACCGACATCACTTCCTCTTCCTTACAGCTGCAGCGTCTTTTGAGGGGGAGGGAAAAAACAAAACAACCACACACACACACAAAATCCAAACTAAAAAAAAAAACCACCTCAGACTTGCAGGTTTCACTTACTTTCTACTGAGCCCTAGCCAAGGACATTACTGCTGGGCTAAAAAACGTTTGACCAGAGATCAAAATGTCGAGTATTTGGTAAGGAAAAAAAACCATCATATAAAGCTTTTGCTCAAAAGGGTTTCACAAAACTAATGCCTGCTCCAAATGCAGAGACTATGTCTTCAGCCTCCCCTGCTTTTGCAAATGGGCTGTTGCATGTCAGAAAGAAAAGCTTCACTGCTTGCACTGGTCTCAAGTTATAAATCACATATGAGAAACGTTAAATTAAGTCATTTAATGAGCTGTTAGAAAATCCTACGATGTTACAAGCAGCGCACGCAGCAAGAGCCCAAATGGAGTGAGACTGAGCAGATATAAATTATCATTCACCAAACTTGTGTGTTTTGACACACTTTCCACGGCAAAACTTGCAAGCATTAGACATTATCAGCTCTTCAAAGTCAACTTCTTTGATTTTGACCATGAAACACTACTGGATTGATTTTTCTAAAATAATACTGTAAAATTGCAGTTTGACGCTTTCAAAACATAGGGATATTTGATTTGTTATTTTAATGTCAAGGCAGGGAAAGGGTCCCTACAGTGCCAGATAATATACAAACACAGACAAAGAAGATTAAAAAAATAAGATATTCTAAATATCTTGAAACCTATGCACGAAAAAATATGTAAAGCAATTTGATAATAACGAATAGTAAAAAAAAAAACCCAAATGAGGTGATGAGATAGCTGAATTTGTAATAATATAGGTCAACTAGAGTGTTTTTAATTTTTCTTTAACGCTGACATATTAAACTGCACAGAAGACAGAGAAACTTTGACCCTAAAAGTTAATCCAGTTCAATTTATTACAAAGTCGCCTACTAACTACTCCATCCCTGAGGTCCCTCAGGAATACATACCTGAAAAAAACCCAAACCAAAAACCACAACTGTGTAGGCTTTTATATATTGAGTTGTTTGGGATTTTCTTAAAGAATCAAGAGTGATTAGGTGACATTTACTTTCTTCATTTATTACCTTCCACGTCTTGAGTCTGACAGCAGTAACAAGTTCTGTAGATATTTTAAAACGCAGCCAGACCAAGGAACTTTTAAGAGAGCTGTGTATTAACAGCCCGAGTTGCCGTGATTGACTACAGGTTGTTTTTTTTGGTGCTGGGCTGGTTTTTGGGGTCTTTTCTCAATGCACCCTAGCACTGGAAAAATCCCATGCTAAAGCAACTTTTTGGTAGCAAGAAGCATTTACACTCAAACGCCTGAATCCCTAAGGAGCTTCCAAGAACAATGGAAGCCCACACTGACAGATTCCTCAGAAGATACATTTGGTCACAGGCTGGCGCGTTAAGTCCCTAAGCCAGCGTTCTTAATGCTAGCGCTGCCTTCCTATTCACGGGAGATTTAGAGACTACGTTTCTTTAACTTCTGGAACCAACTTTGCTGGCAGGGAGCTGCCAGGCTAACGCTGTCAGCGTGCCAAGTCCCATCGCAGGGGAGGGTAAGGCTGATCCACCGTGGGAGGAGGGAACAGGCTCGGCAGACAACTCCGCTGAGAGAGCCAAGGAATCCCTGCTGGCTGTCAGCGCTGCCTCGAAGGTCCTCGCGGCCTGGGAAACGAACTCGCCGCTTGACAGCTCCCTCCGAGAGCCTCCCGCAACTTCTGCGCCTCAGAGCCCTGCGACGCGCCCGGCTCGGCACCTTCGCTGCCCGGGCGAGGAAGTTCCCGCGCCCCTCAGCTGCGCCTGGTGCCAGAAGGTTCCTGAAGCCTGACGTGACACCTCCCTGCTCCGCAAACCGCCTCCGACGCGGAGGAACGCGGGCCGGGCAGCAGCCCACCACCCCCAGGGCGGGAGGGGAGACCCCCCCACCTCACTACCACACAGAGCCTGGCCCGCGCAGCGCCGCACGCCGCGCATGCGCCCCGTAGCCCCTCACCGTTGCCGGGTGACTCGCCCTCCCCGCCGTCCTCAGCACCAGCAGCAGGTTCCTCCGCCTCTTCCTACCCCGGGGGCCGGCGCGGGCCTCTCCTCGCCGCTCCGCTCTCCTCGCAAGCCTCCTCCCTCGGCAGCCGCCGCCCCCGCCGTCTGCCGCGGCCGCCGCGCTGCCGACCCGGGCGCCGTCCGTCCCCAGAACCGCTCCGTCGCTCGAGCGCGCCTCCGCGAGCTGGGGGTCCCCAACGGTAGCGGCGGCAACTGGCGGAAGTGACGCGCTGACTGACA
>VXBZ01000004.1:28739-57900 GCA_013399135.1 Heliornis fulica
GGGGGTCACGTGCTGCGGGGAGGGGTCGCTGGTGGCGGCGGGGCGGGGCCGATGGCAGACGGTTCCCGCCGCCGGCGGAGACTGTTCACGGCATCGCGGAACGTCAGGAGTTGGAAGGGACCTCGAAAGANCCCCCAGGCAGGAAGAACCACCTGAGAAAGGGGCTGGCACGGGTGGGGAGGTGGCTTCCTACCTGGGTTTTGGTGCTTCCTACCCTGGGTCACCATACATTACAGCCTCAGGGAGCCTCAAGCACTGCCACAGCCCACCCGGGAATCACAAGCAACGAGCCAGTTATTAACTTCATCCTCTCGTATTTAACCTCAGAGAGACTCTGCCATCCACTGGCCTTGGCTCAGCTGAAAGGCACCCAGAGGGTGAGCAGGGCCCTCAGCCTCACCCTGCCGCCTCCTGCCCCACCACAGAGCCACTTTTCCCACCCATGTTAGAACACTCCCTGTACACTCGCTGACCTGCGGCATGGAGAGCGACCGCTCCCAAACGTTTCCTGGGTGTGAGCACACCAGAAGTCACGCAGTGCCCTTTGACAAAGAGCTAACGCATTTTGAAGTACAAAATGTAGCACCCTTAAACTAAGTTAGCATAAGTTAGTGAGGAGATGCGAGCTTACATCAGAAGTGTTAAAAGCCGTGCCTGACAGTCTGCAGTTCCCACATGCCACGTCGAAACTACAACAGCTTTTCCTATCATGCAGTGCCAGCAGCCATGGGTGGTGGGTTTAATAAAGCGTTTAAGGAAATTTGGGTGTAGTTAATAAAAATCCTCTTGGGAAATGCTTTTCTGCCCATGAAAAACTAACAAAAATGTATGAAAGGAATAAAAAAAAAAATCAAACTTATAGAAGGAAGATAGGATTAATTGAATCTTCTGTATTGCCAGTAGCTGGGAGGGTTTTGTTTCAGGTTTTCCAACATGGATTCTAAATTTTATCTAGAGATTCATTTATAAGACTCATTAAGAGGTTTTACATTTAGAATCTGAAGAAGAGTCACAATCCCATGGTAAATTGGTGTGGTTTAATCAGATCTAAACCTCTTATTTTCCCAGTAGAAGATCTGGTATCATTAGGAAGTACCATACAAAACCAGTGAGATGTGTAGGGTACAGGGAACCAGCCTCTCAGGAGCTCTGCCTTTGCTGTCTGTCTGCTTCCATGGCAGTTTTCTCCACTTGAACAGCTAATAAAAACCTCACATCAGGATGAGGTTGCCGAATTTGTATTTTGTATACATAGCTGTGTTCTTTCTGAATCATTTAGCATCATCAACAACAATAAAGATACTGAATCAGAACAACTGGCAATTCTGTTGATGAAACATGGGAGAAAGCAGACTCCAGCTGGCTCTTCAGCAGATATGTTGGCCGGTCGACAGGAATAAAACTGCAAGAAACCTGACACACAAAACACACGCAGCAAGAGGAGACAGACAGCAGAAGCAAGCAGGTAGGCAGGCGCTGTACAGCACCTGTTTGCTGGTTTTGAGTCCAATACAGTGTCTTCCTTCCTCTGAACTGGCTCTGAGTACGCCATTTCATGCCAGCTTATCCTACCTCCTTTCAAACGCTTCCAACGTTCCTTGCAGACATATGCAGCCCCAGGCTGCCATTTTAGTCTTTTCTGTTCACTTTGTGTTCTCACTGCCTATTTCTGAAAGGTTGAGGACGACCTGGGAGTCCTGGTGCTTTAGCCACTTTGTCTAAGATACAGAGGGAAAGGAGGCAATAACTTAACAAGCAGCTGTGTGGTTACACCCCCAAAATACAGCTATTGAAGGTGCCTGCCTCTCAGGTTGTTCCCTAAATTACAGAGGAGTGATGTGGTAGCTGTCCCCATCCATTTTCCAGTATCTCAGGGCACAGCTCAATTTTACAGTACAGCATTTTGTAAATGTCCTGCTTACACAGGGATGTGCAGACTGACACACAGCTCAGAAACCCAGACCAGTTTCAGCAGCCTAGACAAGACAGCATGGAGCTCACACAGGCTCGCTTGCCCCCTTCAAGCCCGCAGACACATGCAGAGCAGACCCAGCATGAGCAGGAGCTGTGCAGGTGCATGGCTGCAGTCCCACCACGTGACACAGGACTGTCACCCAGACGTCAGGACATATGACAGTACTCTGCCTTGTACAGAGTCAGTGACAAGGCCACAGCATGAGGCTGCTCACAAGGAGGAGGACTCATTCCCCACCTGCTGCACAGCTCCAGGAGCTTGGCAGATGCATCCAGTCAGCATCTGGCTTCTAGGACATAGACCCAGAGTGCCTGGTGTTCATCTTCCCAGTAAATCTGTGTCCAGGGCCGCACTATGAAGAGCGAGACATTTGTATAGGTCCATGTGTTATCTCACAAGTCAAGCTGAGTTGCCCAGACTAAAGATTTTGCAGAGATTCAGCTGCTAGGTGCTCACAAAGTAACTCAGTAGGTCTGAAATGTTTACTAGTATAACTACTGTGTTTTCAGGAAGAGCTACCCACAAACACAAGCCATTGTTACCAGCATATGTTGCTGAAGAACTGGAAATGTATTTCCCTCGTGGGTCTTCAATGTCAGTCCTCACCTAATAGGACTTCAGAATAAAAATTTTCTGAAAACTTTAGTTTCCAATTAAGTCTAGTTCCAGCAACAGCCCTACATTACTCCTCATCAGAAATTTAAGCGAATGAAAGGAAAACAGCCCTATCCCAACTGTGTTCACTATTCAGCAAGGCTTAGTACAAACTGAGCTAGAATAATCCAGAGCTTAAATCAATTTTTCAATACCATCCAATCCTTTGAAGGTTGATAGCCTGCTATGCAATTCTTTACCTTCATACCAGGTCATTATCTCCCTAGAAGGAGATGAAAATCAGAGGCAAAGCAAGACATTGTCTGCTGTAATACCTGTATATTGTATGCCAACAGTTTTTACTTGGGGGGAAATCATCTCTCTGCCAGCAAAGTATTTGCTTTTGGTTCTAATTGTCTGTTTACAAACGACCATTTCATATACTTTCCAGGACTTGAAAGTGTTCAATTTTTGTCTTAAATGGGTCCTATTGGTATCTTGCAAAAATATTGACAAATCTGAGTCCTTTCAACAGCAAATCAGCGAACAGTAACACTTTCCAGCTGCTTCATCCACAAAAAGGTTTTCTGTCCTGCGTGCTTCATCCTGAAACTGAAACACATCCCCAGACTGAGTCTTTACTTTGTTCCTCTTTTCCACAATTATAAAATTTTCTAACAAACAGGTTATTTCAGGATGCCTAGAACAAGACACTTGGCTGTGTCGGTCACCAATATCTCTCCATGGCAGCTCTCAAATCAGCAAGCATCCATTTCTTCTGACTCATGGTGTCCCAAAGGGCACCTAAGAATCTATCCTTTTTTTAAGCTTTAGGCTGTATTAACAGATGAAGCTTCACAATGCTCAAACAGGTGAAAGAATCTGTTTTATAGAAACAAAAACTCCAGCACAGAGAAAACCATTCATCTTCTCAAAGACTGCATGCCATTACTAGACACATATGTATGGATTTTTTTAAACCAATTTCAGTATCAAAGGCACATGTTCTACATAAATGTCAGACATTTTTACGCTGTTTTCTACCAGAGATCTGTGATTAAAATAAACATTTACAGCGTAAGAATTTTTTTTCCTGTCTTTGAATATGTTTTGGATCTGAATCTTGGTTTTGGAAAATCCATCTTTAAAGATCTAGGAATATGGGGCAAATCTGGCTTTTAAGGCTTGTTCACATTTTAATTGCATGGTTGCAGACTTAACAGGAGAGAATTCTTCCCTTCTTGAAATTCAAGACATTGAAAGGTTAATTCAATCTTCTCAGTTCCATTTCCTTCCTTCTGTTCCCCTTCCCACACTTCCCCCCAACCCCCAATCTGTAGACAGCTGATTTATTTGAATTTTATGCAAGATAGTATTCATCCAAAGGGAAAAAGCATTCCATGGTTGCACCAGACAAGCAGAAATTACAATACTCCACACTTTCATTTTTCTCTTCCAATTTGTTTTTTTTCTGCCATCGTCCTTTTAGGCTGTGGACAGCCACTAACTCATGCCCTCAATCTGCTTTCCACTGAAAAGTTAGCTTGAAATAAACCATGAATGTCACCAACCTGTGGGATTCCTGGTCTTTGTGCTCACAAGGATCTATCCTTGGGCTGCTGTGGTGCTTTTACCTTGAGTTGGGGAAAGGCTACAGTTCAGGTTAGCACAATTTGTCTGCTGCCAACACAATTGCTCTCTGCTGCTCCCATGTTATTTCATGGTGTGGTCACTCACACTCAAAGTATACTAACTCCAGAGGAGTCACTTTGAGTACACAGAACTCCAGTTAACCCTGTTCCAAAGACACAATAATACTGCAACTTATCTCTGTATGTATAATTTGTAAGAAAAGAACCAGAGAATTAGTTATCACAAAGGTTCTAGTTTGGTCAGGTTCTGAAGAAATAGAGAGCTGTTCGCTTCAGAAACCACAAGAGACAAGTAGTGTCTTTTTTTTTTTATTATTTGGTTGGGATTTTTTTTACATTTTAGAGAAGAAAACCAGCATTTACTATAATGTACTTAGAGCTTTCATTTGAACAGGCAGAAACTAAGAGATGTGGAACTTACTGATTACCACTTCTTTACTTAATTGTTGACCTTGTACACAGTATGTGTTTGGCTATGTGTTTGGCTAACTCTGTATAACAAGCTCATAAAATTGGAAAAGTATTTTGGAAAAGATGTATTTATCCTTGAAGGGATATATAAATCAAGTTTTTATTCTAAAAATGGGTCACAGACATCATCTAGAAAAGATAACTTGTCTGCCTAGTTCATTCCTCTGCTTCAGCAGCCTTGTTTCCTTAAGCAGCTGAAAAACTTCAGGGTTTATCTTTTTTTCCCCAAAACATTGAACATACTTAGGCTGCCAGGAGGTCCCAAGCTATCAAAAATGGAATGCTTTGGGAACACAAAGAGAAGTGCTGGTAAGGCACCCATCAAGTCCACATCCACAGCTCTGTGTCTCAAAAGTCCTGGATACCGTGCCCTTGTACCTACCCCAGCCAATGTGGATTGTAACACAGCCACCAATTGCCCTTTTTCCTCCAGACAAAAGGAAAACCTGAAGATAGTAGATCTCTGAACTTTATTATCTTGTCTTTAATTATCCTATCTTGAATTATGTTTGTTATCTATTTGTGACACGCTTGGTGTCACAATCTTCATAAGAAACGGTGGGTTTCCTTTCTTCATGGGGTTTGGTTTGTTTTTATTTTAAAAGCAAAGTGAGTATGAAATCCAGCAGTGGACTGTTAACCCCAGAGCAGCCATCTGCACTGAGAAGGAGCACATTTCAGCACACTCACAATGCTCACCCAGACTTGTGTCTTCCTCCTTCCCCATGTGCTGCTGCTTGCAGGAGGTGCTTCTCTCCAGAGACAGAAAGGAGAGAGGTGAAATAACAGACAGTAAAGCCTGGAAGTCATGCTTACCTAGCATTTCTGGGCCAGCATTTATCACAGACTGTCATGTGCTCCATAGCTTATTAACCAACGTGACCAATACATCACATGCTTCTTACCCCACCCTGTCTTTGGGAGAGAATAATGAGCATGGAAATTTTGTATTAATTGTTTGTACCTTCAATAATGCACACATCACATTTTGCTAGAAAAGGCTAGGATGAAGCCAAATAATTTATGCTGGAAGACATAGCTTTGGGTCAGTTCTCGAGAAAGTTCTGTTGCAAGAATCTCCATCTGGTTAAACTTGCAAAAAATCACCTCCATACTGAGTTTTATAAGAAAAAAAAAAAAAGAGGAAGAGAAGAAATTTCCACTCCCACTAGCTTATGTTTTCTCTTTTTGCTGCAATGGGACTCCTAGTATAGGCTGTCTGAACTCCAGCACTCTTTGGAAAACACGGGGTTAGAAAAAATAGCCCAAGCAGAAGGACTGTCTGTGCACCTACCCTAAAGGCTCAATGGTCTCAACAGGGAAAATTAAACACCTTAAGTAATGATAAAGCACACAGTAGAAGACAAGCATCAAGTGTTTACATGCTAGAAGTGCAGCATTACACCCTGCCAAAGAGAGATCATTGCCTTCCTTACAGCCCCAGGATTCATTGTCTCAGCCTGGGAACCTGTCTCTGTTCCCAAACATGGATATTTTTTTTGGCAGCAAGATGGAACAAAAGGCACAAAGAGAACTAAGAAAACCCTTTCAGTGAAGCCATAGTCTTTTTTTTTTCCTCCTAAGGACGGGAAACTTTCTATGGATAGCTTACAACACACCCAATCCTGCTACCTTTCTGGAAGGTGCTCAATGGTCACAGGACCCTAATGGAATTAGGGTGTTTTCAGATTCCAGCCCAGTCTTTGACCTTGAAAAATTATTCCCCTACCTTTAACACCAAAAATACCACAACATTTTGAAAATGAAATCACTGTTATATTTGAGTGGGTGTGTTATTTCAAGACAGCACTAATGTGATTATAAAAAATCACTTGTGTCAGCTTATTGGCTCAGCTACAGACACGGATCTGCTCGAGCGTCTGTTCCTCTAACCGGCTGCTCGTGGTGAGGTGCTTTGTCCCTCCTCAGCCCAGTATAGAAACAGACACTATCTGGGTCCCACTATTACACCAAGGAGAAAGAAACCCCTTCTTGCAGTTGCCCTCTTAGTCTACATGAAACTTGTCATTTGCAGAGCATCATTTGAGACAAATATAAGCACAGCATCTCTCCGAAAGCCTATAGCCCTTTTATACATATATATATTACACACACTTTGGGCTCACTGCTTCCAAGTGACAGCAGCCAAGGGAAAATCCTGAGTGGCAGCAGGCTCCAAACCTTCCAGCCTTACTCTCTAGACTCCCCTCTGAATTTTTGTTTGCACTTGAGCTCCCTTTAAACATTTCCTCTCACCTATTAGTGCATCCTAGTAGCAAGTATTTGTTTTCCCTTGTTTCTCTGTGGGTGTCTGACAGACACTCGGTGGCTCGTGCTGCCAGGCATGGTTTATTGCTGTCAGTGGTGGGTGACTCACTGGTATCAGAGGTGTCAGTCCTGGCAGGTTTGACTCAGCCCTTCATCTTTTGGCAGCAGATGGAAATAAAATGCAATTTCCATTGTATCTGGGGCAGCTTTTCAGCAATGGCCATACTATGGCCATTGCTGAAAAGCTGCTTGTGTGTGTAGGATCTAAAAAAATCTGATGGCACTCCTGGCTCCCTGGTTTTGCTGGCTTTTCTCATTTCTGTATGCTGGATCATTCAGCAGTCTATGTGCACCTCAGAGGCAGGTGAGGGTCATTGCCACCTCAGTCATCCCAAGCCCAGGCAGCAGCTGCCTTCGCCTTACAGTGGCGACTCTGAAATCCTGCCATTAAAACCCTGCTGTCAGGTAACTGCTTCACTGCTCACATGAGCAAGAATATCCCTGTTCCTGTTCCCTGTGAAAGTAAGAGACATCCAAGTAAAATATTATCTACCCACCTTTCCCTCCTGTGACCAGCCTCATGTCCACACAACACACAATACCCTCAGGCTCAACTCCAACCTTTCCGTGTGAAAACTATGTACGGCTGTCTGTCCTGCACCGAGTATGTCAGCACAAAGCCTGAGTCCAACACAAGCTGTGTTTGACCACAGTACCATACTTAGAAGCTACAGAAACTTGACAGACACTTCATGCAATGGTCAAGATGTTCTATATGGGGAGGAGCATCTACCAATTTAAACTGGGAGCGAGAACATGTTGTCTCTCATCGTTATGTTACTAACAGTTTCTCTGAAACTCAACCCAGTATCAATTAAAAACCTGGTCATCTTCAGCCTAAAAACCCAAATAACGTATCCAAACCTGGTTTTAATACTAGGTCTGCTAATAAATCAGGCAACTGAAATAATGGTGGTGAAAACACAACGGGGTCACCCTGTCTTAGCATGCTTAGAAGAGCCCAAGCCCTGCTGTGGATGCTAGGGGCCAAGCCAGTGACTGGAGATGGAGAGACAGAAGTGAGACTCTCCTGCTTTACTGTCCTGAGCACTTCATTTGCTTTCCATGTCTGAGTGAATCTGTGCCAGTCTAGAAGTTTGGAGGTTTCCCCCTTATAATCTCTCTTCGTGATAGGAACTCTAATTGTTACTTGTAAAAATGGACTTATATTTAAAAACTTCTCCAGAGAGATGGGGCATCCACCACTCATGAACTATCTGAATTCAGATTCACAAATCATTCAGACTGTATTTTAAAGTCTTGCCTGATCTTCTAAATATGGTGTCCAGCCTAAGAAGGAGAAGTCAACACTCTTTAAACAAACACTAAGGCTCATCAGTGCTGAATCTCAGCTACAGCTTACACCGAATATTCACCCAGCAGCCGCCTTCCTGCTTATTCCCAGGGGTTTTTGGTTAAGAGCACAGCTTTCTATTTTTGACCACTGGTTGGAGTGAGGGGATGGAAGCAAGGGAATCAAGTCCGGATGCTAAATATGGCTGGTACTCTCACAAATTGATTTTGCATGGACAGTTAGTGCAGATGCAGAGGTAACTGAGCCAGCCTGCATAAGGCAGCTGAGCTTTTAGCATAACAAAAATGTAGCTACATCAGTGCCAGGACAAATTTAGGCCCCCCCAAGCAGCACAGCCAGATTTGCATGGGGACCCAGACCATCTTTTGGAGCTCCAGCCGAGCAGCAGTGTGCAGGTTCTCCTGTAGCTCAAATACCACAGAGAAAAGGGCTCTGAGTGCCGTTTGCTGTGGTGTGCAGCAGACCCTGCACTCTTGGAAGATACAGAAAATGGGATGGAGTCAGGAAGGAATCACTGGGTGGGAAGGAACCACTATTTGTGAGTGCTGAAGAAATATATAATGTTTTTTTCCTGCACATGCTTGCTACTTTAAACATACTCTGGAAGAATCGGGCTTTCAAAGAACCATTTTCTCAGCGCAAACACATCAAACTCAAACCCACGCTACCTACACCTCTCACACCAACAGAAGGAGCCACAGCACCTTCCCAGGGCTCTTGGCCAGCTGTGAGAAACCTCTGTCTCCCTTAGCTTATTGCCCAAGATCCCTTTAGAGTCAGGAGAGAAACCTGGATACTCCTGGGGCACGACTCATGTTATCCCAAGTTAGCTGCCTCGCTGTTGACCATCAGAGTCTAGGTAAGCAATTCAGATGCAGACATCCAACTTTACCCAAGAGGAAATCCACACCAGCACCCAGGGGGATGGTACTACATCTACTACAAAACGTGTCTTGCAAACACACAATAGCTACTAGTGGTGTTTCTACAGCTCATTCTCCCTTTGCTGAAACTGAAGAGGCCCCTACAAGCGAGTCCAATGCAGTCCACACCTTTGGGATGGTCTCTACCCATCTACCAAAGATGGCCATGCAAGCAGGACAGACTGACACAGCTTCTTGCAAAGTGAAGGCAGGGAGCTCAGCTGTGGGCAGCTGCCTGGTCTGGCCACACACCTCTGGGTCGAGGGAGGCACCAATAAATGGGTTGGTAGCTACCAAAATGGGAGCAGTTGTAGGAATCATTGTTTTTCCTTTTGGGACACATCCCTGGACACCAGTGTGGTGCTTAGCTCAGATTCAGGCCTCAGTTATCACAATCATATCACAGTTCTGAGAGCCCTCTCCAGCCTGGCTGGGTGGGGAACAGCCCCAGGCATTTTCCTCAGTTTACCTAAAACCCCCAAAAGCTGCAGCCTACATTTACTCCAGACCTCATCTGAACTCCAAACATCAGCATTGTAAAATAAGGGCAGGAAGGGAAACTTAAATATTATTCACTTGGTAAATGAAGGGGGGGAGAAAAAAGGGAAAAAAAAATTATCAATATATATTTTGGCAGTTTTCCATGCCATTTCCCTCCCTCGTGCACTTTCTGCAGCAGCAATCTGCCCTTTCCCTGAACGCTGAGCAATCCCAGCACCAAACTAATCAATATTAATAGCAATGGGCTCAGGCAGGAGGAGGAGAGGAGAGGAGGGATTACCCTGACCTTTTTCAACTCACACTGCCTCAGACCGACACCAAGCAGCTGAGGAGAGAGCAGCCAGACGGTAATGCCATGTGGGTTTAGTAGCTTTACATTTGGAATTTAATTTATTTATTTTTTATACTATGAATATTTACTTCTGTTGTCTCAGTGCAGATAGCAATGAAGTCTGATTGTCTTCAGGAAGGGGAAAAAAAAAAAAATATAATTATATCAGCCATCTCCGGGCCAAACCTCGCCTTGATGGGAAACTCCACTGAAATCAGGGGAACAACACCCAGGCTGGATTTTAGCTTGAATTTCTGTTTAAAAAAATAAAGAAAGGGATTGGATTGGGGAAGTTTTGACAGATGAAGTGTTGAATGCCAATGTGCTTTGTGGGTTTCTCTTATAATAGGGTATAATCAAACCCGTTGAGCCTGCGACTGGGATATAAAGTGCGAGAGCAAACAAAGGGCTGGGGGAACCGGTCCTCTATTGTTAAGCACAAGTGTCCACAGCAGCTCATCCAGATACCGGGTATGTATGCACTCAGGACAGGGTGGGGGGCAGAAATAAGGACAAATCCTAATTATTAAAAGAAAAAAAAATCATAATTGAAGCTATTTGTTTGTATTGGATTCAGGGTTTATTGTAGACTTTCTGGTTAGCAGCATTCCTTAAAATAGTCAGGAGGGACTGTGGATTATTGGCAATTAATGCACTGTCTTTTCTTTACAGAGATATTCTTGTTTCCATGATTTTTGAAAATTAGTCTGGGAAATCCAGATAAAATTCTATTTATGCCTTTCCATTTTTACTCTGAAAGAACCACGCCTCAGGGAGAGATCCCACATTGAGGTGTTAAATTGGGGGTGGGAGGTGGGGTGGGTAATAACCATTTTCATTGTATTTTCATATTTTTTCTTTCAAGCAGAAAATGCTTTGCAGATGGCTGATATCACAGCACTAGCTAACGAAGCCAGGGGTGTGTTTTTCCTTTCTTTGTCAGGACCCATCATGTCCGACAAACCAGATTTCGCAGAAATTGAAACATTTGACAAGACCAAGCTGAAGAAGACAGAAACCAGAGAGAAGAATCCGTTGCCCACTAAAGAAAGTAAGTGTTTTTTGAGGCTTTTTGAACTGTGAGTAGCCAGGACACATCTGTATTGCAGTTCATATGCAAAGTGAATACTAATCATAGGATCACAGGCTCAAACTCACCCCGACTTTAACTGGGGATAATACTAAGAGTAGTACTCTAGGCTGGGCTTCCAAGGAAGTTAGTTATAAGCAATGGTGTGTTTTGTCTGAAAAAAAAATCCTTTCTGATGGGATTGCTTGTGCTTCTGCTGAAAGCAAGACCAGTTTTTCTGCTGGTTGTAGGTAACAGGATCAAACTGTTTGTAATTACCATGTTACCAGTAGTCTCTTTGGAGGCAAACCCTTGCACATCCCAGGCAGCATCCCCAGAAGGTGCCTGGGCTCTGGATTTAATGTGCTGTCACACAGATGAGCTGCTGCACAGCCTGGGCCAGAGCTCCAGGCACCTTCTCTGTGAATAAAGCTGCAAGAAAACCCATCACCATCCTCATCTAGCAGTCAGTCTTCCTTAGCAAAACACCCCAGGCTTTTCTCACGCGGGGCCTTCTGTGCACACTCTGCACAAGCAGCTGGGAGAAGGTTGTGATTCCCGTTCAACTGTGGGTGTGACTGTGGCATTCCTCTGCATTTGGGCCAGACACTGAGTGTTCCCATCAGAAGATGGTTGTGTCTGTGGAGACACACAGTCCCTTGACATAAGATTCCTGTTTTTTTTCCCTGGTTTATTATCCCTGCCAACGCTGAATCTGTAAATAGGAGGTTTACACATCATGAGCTGCATCCTACTAGCTACACAGATGGGTGATTTACAGAATCATAGAATCCCTTGGAAGAGACCTTGAAGATCATCAAGTCCAACCCCAGCCTGACCCTGCCTAGTCCACCTCTAGACCATGTCCTTTAGCNCCCAGAGCTCCCTCAGCTGCTCCTCGTAGGACTTGTGCTCCAGACCCAGACTGAGTTGGCATTTCTAGGGAAAGCAAGCGAGGAGTTACAATCCCCAGGCTTTACAAATGACCACAGAAGTCTGTATCCTGTAGGATCATTATAATGGTTATTGATGCTGGTTTTGGTTCCTCTGTTTTTTTGGCAGCTATTGAACAGGAAAAGCAAAGTGAAAGTACGGCCTGAGCATCGAATTGAAGATGTGGCCGCTGCTTCTTCAGTGGGGTTTTGGCTTCCAGGTTGTTTTGTGTCCCCCCCCTCACCCTGTGTGTGTTGCCCATTTGTTTTAGCAAATGTTTGCTCATTTAATGTCCCCCAGGAAAGAAGTTTGTTTTGTGTTTGAACAAGATATTCTACATTTGTATTCTTAAAACTGCAATGCCAATTTCATTACTAATCCCATGACTTGCAAAAAAAATTGGTTTTAAGTGATTTGCATAACAATCATTTTCCTAAACCTCACAATAAACTGGTTTCTCCTGATTGGCTGTCTTTGTGCTTTGTGGAAATAGGATTTACCCTGCAACTCATAGAAGCATCTTTCTCACTTTGTTTGTATTGCCACAGCACCCAGAGAGTACAGCCAGACTGGGAAGAGGTCCCCCTGGCCAGCACACAGCCCACCTCCACCAGCACAAACACCTGCATCCCACAGACTCCTGGAGCCCCAAACACACTGGTCCTCCCAGGGACCCCCAGTGCCTCCACAGCAGCATGGGGACTTCACTCCCTTTCCCTGTGTCACTCAAAAGAGCATTTCAGGGCAACTCCAAGGGGTAATTTCTGTATGCTAGTAGCTCCTAAACCCTCAGCTCGGCAGCAGGCATGAATCAAGCAGGAAGATGCTGGCCTGCTTCAGTTAGTGGGTTAGAGGGGTCCTGGAGACAAGCACCTGCCTACAAATTCCATGTAAAATCGATGGTTGGGCTGAGGAAATACTTGAGTTTGCATCCCAGATGGGAAAAAGGCTGCAGCACCCACAGCTGTTGTTGGGGGTTCCCTCCCACCATCTCTTTGGGCTGACAAGAGCCAATGAACCTTGGGGCAAGCCCAGCACACACAGCCTTTCACTCATCAATATCAAGCAATATAGGAATGCCAGGAGGTGGGAGAGGGAAAGGAGATTTATTATTGCACTGATTTTCTGGGTGAGAGGGACCTTCAGCAGCACAGGCACTAAGGACACAAACCTTCAAAACAAGCAAGGACTCCTTAATCTTCATTACTGGGGGTGCAACAACACCCCCACTGGTTTGCTGAGGGCTTGACAAAAATAGACTCCGGTACCAGCTCAGCTCAAGGGACTCTCAATTACAAGGTATCACTTTATCTCTGGAATTAATTCACAATCATGTTAGAAAAACCAAGTGTTTACTGTGGGAAGATAAACTGCTCTCCCTGGAGCTTCAGCTGGATCCTCCTTGTAACAATTCCAGGTACTTCAGCAGGGTTGCTCTGGGCTTACACCTGCACAAGGTGAGGCAGAAACTGTTCTGTGGGCTTCAGAAAGAGAAATGATGTTTGGAGCAGTGTTTAGAGCGCTCTCATTTGCTGAAGGGTTGCTTGACACTTGACATTTAACGTGAATAGTCAGAAGTGAAATTAAACTATGGCAGTATAGCCACGGAACAGGTGACTGGTGGCAACAAAAAGTAAACAGAGGTGGCCAAGAGACTGAGGGAAAACACATGGTGTGCAGGATGAGAGATATCAGTTGGAGCTTCCTGGATGTCAGTGGCCTTCAAAGGGCCAGGGCTGCTATTTCAGCCACTACTCATCAGCTCAATGCTTCTGTTTTCATGAC
This sequence comes from Heliornis fulica, assembly GCA_013399135.1. Classification (NCBI taxonomy): domain Eukaryota; kingdom Metazoa; phylum Chordata; class Aves; order Gruiformes; family Heliornithidae; genus Heliornis; species Heliornis fulica. Next base: position 42,617 of record VXBZ01000004.1, read on the forward strand.
CGAGTGGTTTTGCACTTTCTCCTTTGAGGTTCTCATTCCCCCAGGCACCTGATGCTAAGGGAGATCATTCAGGGCCTGCTGGATTTATTAATACTCATTTTTATTTAAATAGTGAAGAGTGTGAAAGGTTGAGTAACAAAGGAAACAGTGCTATTTTCTTTGTGACTCACACCCTCCCCTCGCAGGGCACTGGGGTCAAAAAGCATTTGGCATTATTTAAATATCCACTTTTATGATGGTTCCTTCAATGAGAGAGCATTCAGAGGCAGCACAGAGAGTAACAACACCTCCTAGAAACTCATACAACTGATACCCTTCACCAGATCACCCAATGCTTGGCCACAGGATGACTTTAAGCACCACACCATGCTCAGGGGGTAAGACCACAGACCAGACTGTCTCCTTAGCTTTGCCAAGAAACAGCACTTTGTTTTTTTCCATGTGACAATCTCTCCTCATTCTCTGCCAGCTCAAATCATCTGCCAACCCACCCAGCACAATAACCTCTAAATCACCAAAAACTTCTTTGGCACAACTGAGCCAGAGCCTGGTGTCTGTGCCCCCATGTTCTCCCAGAAACTCAAGGTCTGGGCTGCATCCTCCAACCTTCTCCTTGCAGGAGGAAGGGGAGCAAGAAAACAACAGAGACCTTCTCTCCTCTTGTGTTTGCACAGCTACAGAGGATTAGCTGTGTGACTCTGAGTGATGTGAGAGATCACAGCACTGCCTACAGCCCTGGAGATAACAAATTTGTCCAAGCACTTGACTCAGATCTGCTCCTGGTGCTGCTGTGGGGTTCACTGGATCCCTGTGAAACACCCTCCTGATTTATGTGTTTGCATTTAAAGCCTGTCACCATACACCCAAAGTCTCAGTGCTTTTATTCACATGTCCCACCCCACTGAAAGGTCTCTGTGGGTGAGGAACCCTTTAGGTCCCCACCCCAGGGTCTGACTCAGGAGCTGCTGAGCTACAACAGAGCACCCAGCAGCTGCACCCTGGGTAAAGCTCCTGACTGTTAAAGGATGGATCTTCCCACCCTTCACCCACCCATGCCAGGTGGAACAGGGCTTTACAGCAGGTTTGGAGATGGTTAAGGGAGACTTAAGTTAAAGACAGGCAGTTACAGTACCCCCATCTGAGAAGCTTCCCTCTCTGCTGCTTCATGAGGCCACTTCAGCCCAGGGACCAGACCCCAGGATTAAAGTTTGCCCAGAGCAGGGGCAGGTCTGGCTGCCCCTTATCTCAAGCAAAGCATTGCAGCCAGTATCTGAGGGGGTGGCTGGGGACACACCAGGAAGCTGCTCACCACAGACAGCTGAGACAGTGAATTTTCATCACACCAGTCATTACACTAAGGAAATATTTGTTCCTGCCATTGGAAGGGAGCTACAAGACAAACCAAATCAAACAAAACACCTTGCCCACACCTAGGAAACAGCAACTGGGTGTTACCTGCTCCTGACCTTCACTCCAAAGAGGGGCATCCTCCAGTGCTGACCAGCAGCCACCCACTCCAGGAGCTGGGACCCTTCCCAGCCTCCATGCTGGTGCTCAGCTGAACTGCAGACAGCTTCATCAGCAAACCCAGCCAGCCCCAGGTGGGAAACTTAAGTATTGATGTCAATTAGCAACAGCCTTTTGCTGTTTGGATCCTTTACAGGAGACCTTACCTCACAGCTCCTCCAAAAGAGAAACACCCTCCATGCTAATCCAGCTACAGCAAAAAAAAAAATAATAATAATAAAATCATTATGTGCCATAAGTAGCTGCTTTCTTGGCATCACCATGAAGCCAACCTTGCACCCTGCACCCCTGGACAGAGCCAGCCCCCTCAGCATCCTGGCCGAGTCCACCTCCATCCACTCTGCACCATGACAGCCCAACTGGGCTGAGCAGAGGAAACCTGCATCCCTGTCCCTGCTCTGCAGAAATTAATTGAGCTAATGAATTTCATTAGTCAGGTGTTTGATAGCAGAGAGAGACTGGGAGGACAAACCCTCAGCATAGCTTTACCTAAGGAAAGGGCACATGTGTGATGTGTCTCAGAGCCCAGCTAAAACCCGCTTGGAGATGCTGCCAAGCCTGGCTCAGATGTCACTGACCGAGTCCCAAAACACACATGGGGGGGGTTTTCCAAACATATTGGGGTGCTCTCTCTCATGTGACTCACTATCCCCGTGGCTGCTGAGTCTCAGCGACTCTCTAGGGCCGGCTCTGCAGCGATGTGGGCAGCTGGGTGGCTGCTTTTCCACAACAGTAGGTGAGATGTTCATGCAGGGCCAAGGCTGGAGAAGCCTCAGTGTGGCCTCCTCTGGACCCTCTCCAACTGGTCCATGTCCTTCTCATGTTGGGGGTTCCAGCACTGGACACAGTACTCCAGGTGAGGTCTCCCGAGGGCAGAGTAGAGGGGGAGAATCCCCTCCCCCGACCTGCTGGCCACGCTCCTCCTGATGCAGCCTTCTTTGTGAAGGATGGGGGAAGAAGCAAAGGGTGTGAGGTCACACAAGCCCAACGGGTTGGTGGGTCTGAGCTGCAGACACACGGGAAGGGGGAGGTGGGGGTCTGGAGTCATGGCCAGGCAGATCATCAAGGCAGATGGAGCCAGGGTGGCTCTTTTGCCTCTGCCCAGCTCCCCTTGTTTTTCCAAAAACACCAAGGCGGGGGTTGGGGGTGGAAACAATAGTCTTTTAAAAAGCACTAACCTCCTGGTGCCAAGCTGAGGGAGCCTCCCACACCACACACGGGCGAACAAAGCCACCGTGTCCTCCCAGGCACAGGCAGCCGTCCCCAACCGCTCCACCGGCTGCTGCCCGGCGGGTCCCCCCGCAGGCTCCGACCGTCCCACCCTGACCCTGAGCGCCGAGACGTGTCCCGGCAGCAAAACCCTCTTGCTCAGCCTTGAACGGGAAACGTGGCGTGGGGACAGCTGGTGCTGAGCCAGGGTATGTGGGAGCAGGTGTGTGCATGTGTGGGGGTGTTCCTCCAGCTCAAAGTGACAGCAGGGTAAGCTCAAAGTGACAGCAGGGTAAGCTCTCATCTTCCTCTTCTCCGGCAGATATCCGTGCCGGGAAAGGCGGCTGCGTGTGCTCTCTGTCTTGGCAGGAGAGTTGTCTTGGGAAGGAACAGTTGCTGGTGGTGGTTCATGCACATCTCGTGTACTCTGTGCTGACAACAGCTCTTGACAACTCCTACCATCAACTGTGAATCTCTGGTTCGTGTTTGCATCGAGGCCTGGCTGCAGGATTCACCCGGTCCACGGGGAACCGGGGGGGAAAACGGGGACTGGAGGGGGAGGAAAAAGGGAGTTTCAAGCCACTGTGGCCAAAGGGACGTGTGAAAATGGGATCTTTTAGTGCTCCAGCAGCAGGCACTGAACAAAAGAAATAGATTTTTCAAAAGAAAACAACAATCTCTGGAATTTTAAGCTGGTCTCATGAATTTAGAGGCCAATTCAGTATTGAAATTTTTTTATTTGGCAAAGCTGCAATAAGCAAGGAATAAAAAAAACCCATGTGTGACTCCAAGTGGGTGTTTTCAAACAGCATCTTGTTTGGGGAAAATAGTCTGTCTTGGTCTAGTTTGTTTTCTGGTGAGTCTGGAAATAATTCTCCTCCTCAGAGGGAAGAATTGGGGTTCTGTTCTTCTGTCCCCCCCGTGGGAGCTACCCCAGGTCATACCTGGCCACGGGGCTGGACCCGTCCCATCTCCAGTGGAGTCACCACATCGATGTGTCAGACACACCTGTGGTTCCTGAATCACACGTTTGATGTAGCAATGAAGAAATCAGCCATGAGATGCCCTGAGGGAAGACACACCCCTCCAGGGACAGGCCCAGGGCAGGGGATGGAGGCAGCAGGGATGACCTGGGGCAGCAGCATCCCTCCTGAGACCCTTCTCTCCAGGGAGCAGGAACAGCAATAGCTAATGGTGCTGTAAAGCTCAATAATGGCTTTATAACAGCTCCAGCCTCCCCACTGCTCCTCCTGGCTTGTACTGTATTATTTTGGTCCTGTCTGAGCTCCTATTTCAAGGGCAGTTGGGTAACCTGAGCCCATGGTGCTGCTTTCATGCCAGCTCCAGCCATCGGCCGCTGCACATCAGCGCCGGCACGGACCTTGGGACCAAGGGTGGGAAGGAGGGAGGAGGCATCCAACACCTCTTGTGCCAGCTGCATTTCTCCCCCAGAATGCTAATGACTGTGGGGGCATTCATCCAGGTGAGATGGGGGCAGCTAAAATGCCATTAGTCTGAGTATGGGGAGGCTGTGGGGAATTGCTCTTGCCCACCCATCGCTCCCCACACCTCGGTCATGTAGCGAAGGGGAGTGTTTGCTCTGTGAAGGGCTTCAGAGTGGGGAGAACCTGGAGGAAACTGCTGCTGGCATGAGGAGCAGGGATTTGCCATGGCTTGCCCAGACAATGCCCAGCCCCGGAGCGGGCAGCTCGGCACGATGCTCCCTCCCAGGGGTGTGCTGGCATCACCTCTAACACACCCACCCGATAACCATCCCCTCTCTTTTGACACACCTCCGGCAGCGTTTTATTATCCCGCTGCTTTAAGCACCACATGCACGGCCGGGGCTCTAATTTAATTTATACTTCTCTTTTCAAGCGTTCCAAAACCACACAGGGGGTTGGAAATGTCACTGGCGTGGCCGTATCGGCCACAGGGATCTGCCTCCCTGCTCACAAGAGAGACCTGAGGACCATTTCAAACGGGAGCTGCCTCCACACGAGCACCGGCTCCCCACGGCGCTGACCCCGGTTTCACTTACTCTCTAGCTCTACAAAGCACCAGCAAAGCTCTAACAACGTTCCTGCTTTTCCAAACCTCGTGGTTTGGAACTGAGTCTGCAGCACCCAGTGGAGGAAATAAAGGGACCTAAAATAGCGCTCGGTGTGCAGAACAGGAGGAGGAGGAGGATGAATCCCAGAGCCGTGCTCACATTCAGGGCTTTATTTCCTCAGCACAGGGATAAATGCACTGACCAGCAGCACCCACGGTGGCTTTGGTCTCTGTGTCAGTGGGCACCGAGTCCCTGGAGAGGGGGCCTGCTTGGGACCCCTTGAAAAAAGCAATTTATTGAGCCATGAGATGAGCGCGCCGGGGGCCGCTAACTCCTGCGCAAGCCACGCAGGACCTGGAACAGCCACGGGAGTGGGGATGGGGCTGGCAGTGCCAGGTTACCCCGTGGTTAAGGTATGTTAAGGGTGCTGACTGGGGTGGGGGGGGGGATTTAAGCAGGGTGTGCTGCTGGGGAGGTGAAGCAGGCAGGATTTGAGAAACCTGCGCTCCAGGCTCGCTGCTGCCTCTGCCCCTTGCTCAAGTGTCATCGCCTCATCGCACGCAGTTTTAACCACAGAGCCACAACGTGGCTGGTTTTCTGCTATTTTTTTTACAGGGATGGGCCAGCCTGAGCAGGATGGGCTGGACAGACATGTGGGGGTGCCCACAGCCTGGGCACCAGCTGCAGGGGGAGGGGTTACTGCCACAGGCATCCCCCCAGCCCCTGCACCGCGTGTTCACACTACGCTGCACCGTGGGGTTTGGTCCTGGCCCTTTAGGGGTTTGCTCCATTTCCACTCTCTGACAACAGATGCAAAATGAGCTGTTTTCACCCGAAGGGCTGGGCAAAGCTCCCTCCAAAACTATCCCAGTTGGGGTTTTGGGGGGAGTATAATTGAGGAAATCTGTTTTCCAAGGGTGCCACTGAGAAGGGTTCAGCCTACAGAGGGTCCTCGTGGGTTTCTGTGTCCAGGGGGTGCTGACAAGTTGGACCTATGAGGTGGGTCCCCACCCTACACCTTCCCATCAGATCAAACCAAAAAAAGAAAGGCTTAAAACTAGTTTAGTAAAGCCAGAGACCTTGCCACAAGTTGTCCCCTCACTCTGAACTCAGGTAACACTGGAGACCTGCCCCCTCAGAGGTTAATAAATGCCTGGCACTGGCCACATGCAGACTGGTGGCAGTGTATAAGGAACCATGGCATCAGTGTCCTGCTCCATTAAGAAATGGGAATATGCAGCTCGATGCCTGTGAAAAGACAGCAAGGCAAGAAGAGCTTCCTCAGGGGAGGGAGAAGAGCAACATCCCAGAGCTGCAGCGGGCACCACGGGGGAAGCCAGCCCCTGAGCAGTGCGGGTTCTCCACCACCTTCCTGGGGCAAAGCAGGTGCCAGGACCAAGTTTCCTTCTCACTTTGTTTCTCCCAGCAAGCATCAAAGTGCTTATAAAATTATTCCTTGGCCTGGAGTCCCCCAGAAGAAGCCTCAGCTTTGTGTGCTCAGAATTGCTTCTGACCCCCCCCCCAAAAAAAACATTGAGAGTTTTAAGAAAATAGTCATCATTTTCTTGTGTGAGTCTCAAAACCTCCCACACTCAGTGTGCCAGCCACAGCCAGCACCCCCACACCTACCCCCAGCTGAGAAGGGCAGATCTTTGGGGGCAGGAGTTGGGGGGGAGACATGTCCACAGCCCCAAAGGGACAGCGTGAGGAACCCTGCTGAGAAAGGCTGGGGAGCACCACATGAGCCGGGTTGTAATCAGTTCATTTAACTCAAGTTTGGAGGGGAACGATTAAGAAGGAGGTGATAATTTTCCTCCATATCAAGTGCCTGATCTCTTCCTGGACAGGCTTTTATCTGCTGAGGTGCCACATTGCCAGGACAGAGCTCTGCTCCTCTCTCACAGCTGCCCAAGCAGTAACCTATCCAAAGCCTTTGGCATGAGCTTCCTTCAGAGGAGGAGAGAAAAACACAACTGCTTGTCCCTACTTTACAATGCTGTGAACAGCCCCGGAGGCTTTGAAGGACACACCTAAGAGAGACAGGTGAGGTGAGGGAGATCAGCTCATGGAGCTGCCTCTCCAGGGCCAAATGAGTGGAGTTGCTGAGATCTGAAGATTCATCCCAACGTGGGTGGTTTAGCCTGTCCTGATTTTTGGGGCAGCTGGAGATGTGGTAGGACCAAGTTCAGACATGTCATTGCCCACAGGTAGCTTGACATCGGCTTGGGATGCTGTAGAGACAAAGGCATGGAGCAGTTGGTGGGATTTGGAGATCTCAGCCAGGATGGATGGACAACCCTTTGCAGGGGGAGATGCTCAGGGGAGAAGTTCCACCCAGCTGGAAGGGGCAGGAGATGACCTCCCATGGGGAGCCATGGGGATGCTGCTGCCTGCACCTCCGCAGAGGGAGATACCGGAGCTTTGCTGGAGACTCTGCAGGCTCATTGCTCCCCAGCCCATTACCCAGCCTGTCCCCACTGCCACAGCAGGGCCACACTCGCCTCTCCCAGTCCTGACACGTGATGGACAATGCAACCTCCCTCATTCCTTGCTCTGCCTCTTCCTCAGGGGAAAAAAAGCAGCAGTTTTTCCTCCTTTATTTGCTCCTTCTTCTCTTTTCCAGCCTAAAGCCACCATCTGGTGCACACCCACCCAAGGGCTCTGGGCCATTCCTACAACCCCCATTCCCCTGGCTGGGCATTGTCTGTCTCCCCAGCTGGCTCTGGGCTGGGAAAAACAGAATTTGGTTCCAAACCCAAATTATTTTGTTTCCTCGAACAAACCAAAGTAAAGCCAAAACGGTGCAGCCTGAAGGCTCCTGTGATCCTGCATTCAGGCATCCCAGTGATCCTGTATTATATCCCTGGATGAGTTTCCCTGGGTAGCAGAGCCTCTTACTTTGGCCTGGCTGGCTCCTGGCCTCTCTGGTGATGTTCACTGCTCGCTCCACCGTGCCATGCACCACGCTGTGTTGGGAATCCAGGTTGAAAATAAGAGAGCACGTCCAGAGAAGGGCGACGGAGGTGGGTCTGGAGCACAGGTCCTACAAGGAGCAGCTGAGGGAGCTCTGGGGCTTCTTAGTCTTAGGAGAAAAGGAGACTGAGGGGAGACCTTATCTCTCTCTCTCCAAGACCCTGTAAGGAGGGTGCAGAAAGGTGGGGGTCAGTCTCTTCTCTCAGGTAACAAGCGATAGGACAAGAGAAAAATGGTCAAAACTGCTCCAGAGGAGATTGAGGTTGGACATGAGAAGAATTTCCCCCCTGAAAGGGTTGTCAGGCATTGGAACAGGCTGCCCAGGGCAGTGGTGGAGTCCCCATCCCTGGAGGGATTGGAAATGCCAAGAGATGAGGTGCTGAAGGACATGGTCTGGAGGTGGACTAGGCAGGGCCAGGCTGGGGTTGGACTCAATCTTAAAGGTCTCTTCCAACCCAGGGATTCTGTGAACCCAGCTGCATTGGTACAATGGGGGGTTGGAGCACAGTGCAGCAGCAGCCAGGAGCATCCTGGGGTACCTGTGTCCCTGNGGAGCATCTTGGGGTACCTGTGTCCCTGGGAAAGAACCCCCCGTGCTGGCACTGCCTGATGCTTCTTTCACCTTGTTTTAGGTGATCCTCAGGCTCCTTCTAACTGTGCCAAAATAGGAATGAAGAGGACTGAGCCCGTGGGATAGGTGTGGCACAAAACCTGATCTCAGTTTCACCTCCATCCTCAATTACCACTCATTAATCAAAATATATTTGTTCTATAGGCCAAACTCCCCCAGTGTTGCCAGATCCAGGGCTGGGGTCCTGCTGGGACCACAGCAGCCCCAGGGGGGGACCACGCAGCAGGAGAGCGACCAGTTTACCCCAGTATGGGAAAGTTGGGGTGACATAAACCCCCAATTTCTGTGTAGCACCAAGCACACAGGAGCATCACCCTGTGGCCACAACGGAGTGTTTTGAAGCAAAGCAACACATGCCCTTAGCTGGGCTGGCTGTGTACAGGACAAGGACAGGGCATCACCCACGGGGGCTTGGGCAGCTTCCTGGGGTGAGTGGTGTGGGAGGCCACCATGAAGCATCCTCCACCTCCACCAGTGAGGGGGGAGCTTCCTAATTACCCAGGGGGATTTTTATTTTAGCAAAGCCAGCAGGATTTGACGCCAGGGGTCCGAATGTGTCACCTGCTGAGGGCAATTTAACGAGTGGCCTGTGCTTTATTTTCCTCTTGCTGGTGGCCACAGGGCTCGTTGCCCCACCAAGGGACCTGCTGCCCAGGAGAGCTTGTGACACTCATGTAAACTGATTTCTCTCATGTCCACCTTCTCCTAAACCCCACACTCTGATGCCACGAGGGGTTTAGGGGTGTGCAGGCCTGTAAATACTGTCCCTGTCTCTTGACTTGAGGCAGACACCAAAACATTTCAGGATTTCCATCATCCCATGAAAAGCACTGGCTGTTTGGTCACACAGCAAGAAAATAAGAAGCAAAGCATCAGTGTGTTGTCAGTGAAGCCAAGGACCTCCAGCTGATGTCCAGGACCGGCTTCCCAAGCAGCCTGTCCTGCAGCAGCACGTGGAGCCACGGCACACTCCCGCGGTGCCACCACGCCAGGACAACCAGAGCTTCATTTTCCACATAACCACGGACAGTCAACACAATCTGCCTTTCAGATTCCTCCCCCCTCTGGCCCCTGCCAAGACCAACCCAAAAGCCAGTTTCTAGGTGGTGGGAAAGCTGAAGAATCTCCTTCAGCATCCTTTCACGGATGGGACCTATGGCTCACGTGTCCTACAGGCTCTTCCCACGGGTGACAGCACCAGCACCCAGCACCTCAGCGGCGCTCTGGAGCCTGGCTGGGCTTTGCCCACACATCCCCTGCCAGAAAAGCACCAAAGTCACTGGCCACAGCAGTCCAGCTCCACTGATTCACCCCACAATCCCAAGACCACCCAAATCCGTGCCTCAGTTTACCCAACTATGAAACAACAGTATTTAATCTCGTTTAATGTCGAGGTCATCACATGAAGCACTTAATGCCAAATTGATCAAGATCAAAGTCTGCTTTTGCATAAGGTGAGAAAAATCAAGCTGCAAATGACCTGTGTGCCTATAGAAAATGCACAGCACATTTCCAAACCGTATACACGGGGCTTTAATCAATGAGCTTCACTAGTGCATGGGAAAAGCTTTATTCCCAGTAATTGTCCTTTGACAGCTCTAAGGAGTAGGATCTGCTCGGGCTGGCAGTGATTAAAATGCTGACTCACAGATGCCTTTGCCGTGCTGGCGGGGATTCACCAGCTTTGTGCTCACTTGGAAGGTATTTCACATCCTGCCTTTCGACCAATCTGCAATTTTAATCCTCCCGCTGCCAGCAGCTGTTTGTGGCTTTGCCCAACTGACTCCAGGTTTCCCTTCTGCAAGAGGCTGGAAGGAGGGAGCTCTGCCCTTGTCCCAGACATGGTGCCAGGCAGCAGGATGGGCAGATGAGCTCCAGGGCTGGTGGGAGAGGAGCAACAAGCCCAGCAGCGATAGACCTGATCTGCAGACACCCAGTCCTGTGACACCCAAAGCTGTAGGGTAGGTTACCCTGTGACACCCAAAGCCATAGGGTAGGTTGCCCTGTGACACCCAAAGCCATAGGGTAGGTTACCCTGTGACACCCAAAGCTGTAGGGTGGGTTACCCTGTGACACCCAAAGCCATAGGGTAGGTTACCCTGTGACATCCAAAGCCATAGGGTAGGTTACTGTCTTCCCAATGCCCATTTCATGGTGCAGAGATGGGGTTGATCCCTGCATGGCCCCTTTTCTCATGCCACAGCCCCCCAAGCGCCACGTACAGCCCCACTGCCATGGGTCTCACATTCAGAGCACCTCCCCCTGTCACCCTGCAGCAGTGATTAACGCCGGTAGCTCAGTGTACCCCTGGGTCAGCCGCGGTGCTGAGCATCACCTCTGTCCTGCCAGTGCCAGGCAGATGCTGCAGCCATGGGCAGATGCTGCAGCCATGGGCACTGCCTGGCAGAGCTGAGAGCTGCTTGGCACCCCTGGCACGGCACTGCTTCCATCCCCAGCACCCACACTGCAGGATCCCTGCCTGGGGTGAGCCAGCCCCTGGTTGGGACCGCTCAGCCGCAGGAAAACAGACCAAGAAGTTTCCATGAACACCATCGTGCCGCTGCAGCATCTGCAGCTCTTTACAGCCCTTAACGATATTGGCTGTAACTATTAAGAGGCTTTTTTGGGGGGTTTTTTCTCTGATAAGGATTTTCCTTTCCCGAGTTCAGCAGAGGCCCCTCGCTCCGCTCGGGGGGTGCGGGCAGCGCTCCCGCCTGCGGAGCCAGCAGGCAGCCGTGCTGCGGCAGCCTTCACCGTGGGGAAACTGCTAACCCCAGAAAACTGCTCCCCTAATTACAGCCTCGGAGCAAACCACATAAATGATTCACACAGCGTTCCCGGGTTGCAGCCGCGTAAATTAGAGAGATTTCCAAACACCGCCGAGCTGCGCCGGGCTGTTATCAGGGTGGAAACGCGGGGACTTTCATCAGGGAGAGGCGAGGAGGGGGAAAAGAGCCCCGCCGTTAAACGCATCTCTTCAAATCAGGAGGACCTGGGAGGTCTACCCCTATAGATCTTTACTGAGTGGCTGTTAAAGCTCCTCAGGGAGTTCTCATCGGAGGGAGCAGGCTGATAGCAGGGGAACTATAGAAATGCATCGGCTTGTTATTTCAGAGGGACGCGGGGACTGAGCCTCCGCTGGCAAGCGGAGCATGAAAAGGAGAAGGCAGGAGGACTCGGGGCCGAGAGAAAGGGATGGCTGGTGGTGGGGAAGGGAGTTGAAAGTGTCCCATTGTTAGGGAAGTTTGCTCTCCTTCAGACCATCCCGCTCCCAGGGACATCGCGCCGCCTTTTGAAGTGCAACCTTAGGCGGTTCCTTGTCACCCATTGGAGCAGGAGCTTTTTTACCACATTAAGTCATTGGGTAGCAAATGAATGGGGGGTTTTGACTATTCACAACTTCACCTTATAAATATCAGGGCTGTAGGTTCCTGCTGCTTCCCTCCATCCCGATAGCTCACCTTGGGAACGAGCGGAGGGAGGTGGCCCTGCTCACCGGAGAGCCACGGATCAGCGAAAGGGATCCAAGCCCACTCCTTGGGACAGCCATGAAGACAAGCACCTTCCTCATCCTCACCATCACAGGGGTCTACAGCACCATTCTCCACGCAGCAGCATGGTAGGGTCCAGCTTGGTGTTAAGGGCATCTTTCAGGGATGCTCTCCAGCCTGCGGCACAGCGCGTGATTCATTCTCTCTTCTTTGTTTCAGGTCTGTGAATAACTTTCTGATGACAGGACCTAAGGTAATTAACAACTGTCAGGAATTTGAGTAGAGCAATTTTCTTTTGCAAAGGGGAGGTAGGGATTTTTTCCAAGGAACCAGATTTCCCAGAGCAGCTTGGCTCCGAGTCCAGCTGAGGAAAGGACTCGCAGCCTGTCTATGCCTGTGGTCACTGAGAGATGGTAAAACGTGGTGGATCTGAACCCTGTGTTTCCTGTGCCAGGCTTACCTGACCTACTCCAGCAGCGTGGCGGCCGGGGCGCACAGCGGCATGGAGGAGTGCAAGTTCCAGTTCGGGTGGGAGCGCTGGAACTGCCCCGAGAGCGCCCTGCAGCTCTCCACCCACAACCGGCTCCGCAGCGGTGAGTGCGCCAGCACCCCGGGGTGCCCTTGGGTACAAACCGGGACACGCTCTGGAGGGAGCTGGGGCTGCTGATTGACCCAACTGATGGAGAAGGGTTTCCATGTCCCAGATGTCATGGTGGGTCTCCTCTGTCTGCATTAGTGGGTAGCACTGAAGTGTTTCCAGCAGTCCCAGGCTCTCCCTGGATCTCTGTCTGAGCTCGGTCCTTCCTGGGGTGCAGCTTTGTGGGCTTGTTCTGCGTGGAGCTGGATGCTGGAGCTTGCACCTGAGTGTGCAGTGGGGAGCAGCAGGGGTGGTGTGGGCAGGAACCTGAGACTAAGAAACCGGCTGCATCAAAGGGTTGTGGAGCTGTTTGAATACCGAGGGCTTCAGCACGCAGGAACCTCCTGTCCCCAGAGCTCGTCTCTAGCGGAATCCGGCAGGGAAGCCAAAAAAGAACCCAGGCTACAAGTGTGGGTGCAGACAGCTGTTAGCACAGGTTCAACCCCCAACTGAAACAAGACCAGTGATGATTTTTCCCAGCAGACAAGATCAAAGCAGGAGCATCCCCCAGCCTGAGCAGGAAAGGACAGAGACAACCCAGTGCGGGGTGAGGCGAGCGATAGCCAACCTTGGCCAGGGCAGGACTGGGGCATTGCCCTAAGACCCCGCTGTTGCCAAGAGACTCCACCCATGCACAGACCCCTGCACAGTGTTGTCACATCATTGAGACCCTCGATGCTGAAGCCTGAGGAGCCTCCAGTCACGAGCATTGCATTTCTTTTACACAAACTTAGGGGGGGGTTTCTTCTTCCCCTCCTTGCATCCCCGCAGCACAGGAGAGGTTCCTTCCCAATAAACACATCCCCATGTCTGTGTTTAAACACAACATCTGGGTTTTTTTGCCCCCTCTCCCCAGCTACCCGAGAAACATCCTTCGTACACGCCATCAGCTCGGCGGGCGTCATGTACACCCTCACCAGGAACTGCAGCATGGGAGACTTCGAGAACTGCGGCTGCGACGACTCCAGGAACGGCCGCGTCGGTGAGCCCCCCCCCTCCCCCCCCCCACAGGATTTCAGGGCAGAATTTGGCCCAACGAGGCAGTTGTGCACTTAGCTTGTGTCTGTCTTGCAGGTGGCCGAGGCTGGGTCTGGGGGGGATGCAGCGACAACGTGGAGTTTGGGGAGAGGATTTCCAAGCTCTTCGTGGACGCTTTGGAAACGGGGCACGACACCCGTGCGCTGATCAACCTGCACAACAACGAAGTTGGGAGGCTTGTAAGTCAAATATAATAATACTAATATTACTATTAATGATAACATCTAGTTATATGTCAATATAATAGTGTCAATAATAATAATAATTGAAAAGAAAATCCGAGGGGCTGGTAGGTTGTCCAGGTCCTCGTCTCCAGCCCTCTGTGACAGCCAGCACCCTGTAGTGTTTACACGGGGGAAGAAAATACAACCAGAATCTGGCCCTAAACAGGGAACAGCAGTCAGAAATGTTCCCACTTGAGGTCCTGCAGCTGTGTGCAACGCTGTTAACTACTGGCACACACCACTTACTCTGAAATACACGGGCTTTACGCTCGCCTCTGCTTGTCTGCGCAGTAAAACAAAGCAAGAACCACCTTATGTTCTCTAATACGTGTTTCCAAGCTCTTTGGCCGGGGAAGGCGGGTGTGAGCGGGCTGCCAGACTTGCCCCCCACTCCCCGTCTGCGCCGGCAGAGGCTCTCAGCATCTTGCCAAACCTCCTTGTCTGTAAAAACAAGGATGGCAACACTTAACATACCTATCTGGTAGGGCGTGTCTGGGCTTAATCTCACCTAGATACCAGTGATTGGGACCTTATAAATACCAGAGGGAGATGGGTAGATAAAGCCTGTGAAGTGCTTGGCCTGGAGGAGATGCAGAGAGGTTGGGTATGATTATTCCAGAGCAGTTTCACACGTTTGGAATGAATCCTCTGAGGAGGAGGATGGGTTGATGCTGTGATGAACCAGGTGAGCAGCAGCAGAAGGGCATGACCCACAAAGGCGCTTTTATCCTGGCCCCTGCAAGGGCTGGAGACAACAGTTTGTGCCCACTCATTATCTCTGTCCTTAGCAAAGAGGGACAGATCTTTTCCAGGAACTAAAACAAGAGCATCATCAGCTCATGTCTTGGAAGGACCTGAAGTCACAACGAGCATGAGCCACTTCTGACCATTACTCCACAAATTAGAAGTGCTCGATTCTGAGATCTAAATGATGATGCTCCCCTGCTCCTTGTTTCCCCCCAAGGCCGTGAAGGGCACCATGAAGCGAACCTGCAAGTGCCACGGCGTGTCAGGCAGCTGCAGCATCCAGACCTGCTGGCTCCAGCTCGCCGACTTCCGCGAGATCGGCAACTACCTGAAGATCAAATACAACCAGGCCCACAAGCTGGAGATGGACAAGAGGCGGATGAGAGCCGGCAACAGCGCCGACAGCCGCGGGGCCACGGCGGAGACCTTCCACCACATCCACACCACGGAGCTCGTCTTCTTGGAGGACTCCCCCGACTACTGCACTAGGAATGCCAGCCTGGGCCACCACGGCACCGAGGGCCGCGAGTGCCTGCAGACGGGCAAGAACCTCTCGCAGTGGGAGCGGAGGAGCTGCCGGCGGCTGTGCACCGAGTGCGGCCTGCGCGTCGAGGAGAGGAGGACGGAGGTGGTGGCCAGTTGCAACTGCAAGTTCCACTGGTGCTGCACGGTGCGGTGCGAGCAGTGCCGGCAGCTCGTGGCCAAGCACTTCTGCGCCCGCCGCGACGGCGCCGCCGCCGCCTCCAACAACGTC
>VXBZ01000004.1:57917-69543 GCA_013399135.1 Heliornis fulica
ACGTCAGGAGGAGGAACAAGGGTCATAAGAGATAGACGGTGGCCCTGGCTCCTGAGGAGGACTTTGGTGTCTCCACCCGCTGCCGGGGTGGGAAGGAGCATCCCTGGGGTCCAGAGGTCCGAGCGGGGCGTCGCGTGAGGCGATGGGGCCTCCCGTGGATGGAGCATGAGGCGCAGGGGACCGTAGTCCTGTTGTCTTCCTCCAGTTTTCCTCAATGTTTACCAGAAGCTTCTTCTCTGGAGTCACTTTGTGCGTTGCACAGAGGGAAGAATTTCATGGGTTGGGAGGACTCAGCACCTTGTGCTAGGACCAGCACCACCACCAAGGCCAGCGCTGGAGCTCCGTCCCCCTGCCAGCAGCATGGGGAAGGCTCCCAGGGGCGGCTGCGTCCCGGTGGGCACCAGGGGCAGCTCCAGCTCGGCTGCTCGGCAGCGTTTCCAGGGGAAAACTTCAGCACTTTGTGATGCCAGTGGGGTCGTTGCAGTGTTACGGTGTTACTGCAGTGGATAGTGTAACAGTGTAAATAGTGGCCCCCCCTAAGGGCTTTGACAGGTTTACAGACAGTGTTTACAGATTTTGTATCCCCCCCACCCCCTTTTTTCTTTTATATATTTTGTATTTTCATACCAGAACCTCCCCCCACCCAGACTGGAACATTTTGCATTTGTACTGGATAAAATTAAGCTGTTTACAATTCCTATACTTAAAAAAATATTAATTAGCAGATAAGAATTCAGAATTCTTTATGCCTAATGTTGCTTATTAATAAGTTGTATTATTGCTTAGCACAATCTGTTTTCTCTATTTTGAAGGCATCCCTAAAGAGTCAGAATTTGAACTGTATTTTGCAATAAACACAATGAAAAGAATCACAGAATCATAGAATGATTAGGGTTGGAAGGGACTCTCAGAGGTCATCCAGTCCAACCCCCCTGCAAGAAGCAGGGACACCCCCAACTAGATCAGGTTGCTCAGGACCTCATCCAACCTGGCCTTGAACGTCTCCAGGGATCCAGGGGCATCCACCACCTCCCTGGGCAACCTGTTCCAGTGCTCCACCACTCTCACAGGAAAGAACTTTTTTCTAATATCCAATCTAAATCTCCCTACCTCTATTTTACAACCATCACCCCTTGTCCTGTCACAACAGGCCCTACTGAACAGCCTCTCCCCATCTTTCTGAAGCAGCTTTTCCCTTTCTGGCTCCCTAGCAGCGTGACTTTCTGTACAAAATCATCCCTTTCCATGTAAAACCCAGCACTTCCAAGTTTTCCCATCATTAATCCAAAAGCCAGTGAGAAGGTTGGTCTCCTAAACCTCAATCAAAGTTGCCTCCAGCTGTCAGTCCCTGGGGGGTTTGCTCTAATACCCATCACCACAACATCTAAGTTTTTCCAAGTGCTGAGTACACAGACAGGGCTGGTTCAAGTTGATTTGGAATCTCCCAACACCTCCTTAATTTGCCTGCAGCCTCTGTCCCCAACAATGTGAGTTGTCCCACTTTGATGTGGAAAGCATCAGCACCCACTGCAAAATTCTTGGAGGCACGAGAGGAGCCCTTTGAACTGGGGACAGGAGAGAAAACTTGGGGACAGTTGTGAATGTGTCTGCTGGTTCCCTGCTGCTCGGGATGCAGACAGCCCCATGGTGGGGAGGGTGGGAGGGGACATGCAATGGTTGGTGGTGTTCAGAGCAAGTCCTGACACTAAGATGATGGAGTGGGACACTTTTTGTGGACAGGCTGGGGGAGCTGGGTCTCTTGAGCTTGGAGGAGACTGAGGGGTGACCTCATTAATGTTTATAAACATGTAAATGGTGTCAGCAGGATGGAGCCAGGCTCTTCTCAGTGATGGCCAGTGACAGGACAAGGGGCAACAGGTCCAAGCTGGACCAGAGGAGGTTCCATCTGAATATAAGGAAGAACTTATTCACTGTGAGGGTGACAGATCACTGGGCCAGGCTGCCCAGAGAGGTTGTGGAGTCTCCTTCTCTGGAGACATTCCAGACCAATCTGGACACGTTCCTGTGTGATTTAATCTCAGTGATCCTGCTCAGGCAGGGGTTGGACTGGATGATCTTTTGAGGTCCCTTCCAACTCCTGACATCTTGTGATTCTCCCAGGCTCTCCAGGGATGGGATGTGCTTCAGCCCTGATTGCTCCTAGGAGTCACCATGATGCTCTGGCAGGAGCCCAGGCAGTGCCTCTGCCTGCACCTGTGATATGGGGGCAAAGGATGCTCTGCCAGATTGGCTTTCCAGCCAGGGGAGGAAAAGGAGGAGGAGGAGAGACAAGTGAAAGAAAAAAAGCCCAAAACCCCAAAGGCACCCCCACAACTCGACAGCTCTGCCCACATATTGTGCCCACACTGCAACCACTTTGATGTCCCTGTAACCAGGTATCCCTACAGCTCCAGTGCAAACACAGCCTCGACACACGCCCCAGCAAGCTCAAGATGTAAAACAGACAGGCTGGAAGCACAACTGACTTCCATCCTTCCATCCATCTCCCTGAGCACCTCATCTCCCCATCTGTTAAATACACCCAGAGGTGGGGAGTCCACCCCCTCCCTGGGCAGCCTGTTCCACACCCCCACAGCTCTTTGGGGGAAGAATTTCTTCTGACATCTCATCTGAACCTGCCCTGACACAGCCTGAGGCCCATTCCCCATGTCCTGTCCCTGGGCAGAAGAGACCATCACCCACCTCTCTCCACCCTCCTGTCAGGTCATTCCAGGCAGGGAGAAGGTCTCCCCTCAGCCTCCTCTTCTCCAGATTGAACTAGCCTCCAGGTGAAGCTGCAGAGAGCACAGGCCAGTCCCTGGAGATGCACACAGAGCAGGGAAACAGCTTTCACCAGGGTAACTCCCACAGCTCCCAAGAACACCTAAAAATCCTCTTGCTGCGTGCCAAGAGCAGGGGTAGTAAGTGCCCAGAGACGAAGGCTCCCCGCGAGCAGCCACCCCAGGACACCCTCTGTGTCCTGTGTGTCTGCAGCACCATTTCAAACTGACAGAAGGGTAGAAAACAGGCAGTGATGGGTGTGACTCTGCCTGTAGCCTCAGAGCAGAAACCAGCCAGGGAGAGGGGCTGCAGAGACAAGAGAGACACCACAGCAGGGACCCCCTTTCCCCACCAAACCACCCCCTCCCACCACCCTGCAGCCTTGCTGAGCCAGCACACGTATCCACTGAGCTGTAGCTCAGCACCAGAGATGAACTGCTCTCCCTTGAATGTGTCTAATTGCTTTTCTAACTCCATTTGCATTTCTGGCACCCAGACTATGGAAGGCAACGAGCATATCATGCAAAAGCCAGGGAGCAAATGCAGATTAAAGCAAACTCAACAGAAAGTTATGTACCATCCCACAGTACACGCTGCCATGCTCTTTTCATAGCTCACAGAGATAACACCAGGTCTGAACAACCACAAAAGACAACTCTGCTGCTCAAAGCTGCACCTTGATGGAGATGTTACGGTCCTGGAGAAGCTGAAGCTCTCTCCCCCTCGTTGCCTGGATACAACAGACATCAATTCTCACTATGAATGTATGAAACAATATGAGTTCAGGATCATCTTACTCCACCACAGCATGGCCAGGGAGCCCCTACCCAGCCCACCAGCAGTAACCACACACACAAACCCACAGGACAACAGATCCCTGTCTGCCACGGGGCACAATCCATCCCACTGACTTCACCATCACAGTGGTGATTTTACCTGGGCAGCAAATTCCCACACAGAAACTTTCAAAATGAACAAAACTCACCCTCTTACCTCAGCAGAACACAGTCCTACCACCTGCCAGTGTCCAGAGGCTCCTCCCCACCCACAGCCAAAAAGCACTTGAAGGGTGTGATGATGCCTTCAAACCTGAATGCACTTACTCATGATTGCTCCCAGTGATCCCAACCCCCTGTAACCCACTGCCTGATTGGAGGAAGGGATGGATGTAAGCCCTTGAGGAGGAACCTGATTGCCCTCCCAGTAACGGTCTTAATTACAAGGAAAAGTTAAAATCTCCATCAGGGCCAGGTGCAGCTCCTGTAGGAACTCAAAGCAAAATCCCCCTGCCTGCCCTGAAGAGTTGTCATCGTGGCTTCTCACCTCTGGGACACCTCACCCAGAACATCAAAGGGGCTCTTCAGGCAGGGCTGTGGGGCTGCTCCCACTGTCCTGGAGCAGCACCATCATCTTTGAATGGGTTTTGCCAGACCTGCTGCTCGTGGCACTGGGGCATCATCACAGCCAGAGTAACCTATGTGATAAGAAACCTCTGGGACTGCAGCTGCATTGGCCTGACACCACCATTGGCTTTATGGAGGTTTACCACCACCTTCCCACTGGTGTACTGGAAAGGACTGGTTTGTATTCCAGTTTTAATGAAAAAGCAAAACATTTTCTAAAAGAAGAACCAGAGCAGAGCAGCTCTGGCGTTACTGCAGGCCGAGGCAGGTTTCCATCAGAGCTGCCTGCTCCACTACTGATGGGGGCTCAGAAAATCTACCAGGACAATGACCCAAGCTAAGCCCACAGGCTTTCCCAGGCCTTCCCACCTCTCCCAGGATCACCACTGTCACTGTCTTGCTGCCATCCAGGTGCCCATCCTGGCACCCTCACGGGGAGCACAGCTTTTCTTCCCCTTTCTTCTTCCCCATGGGCAGCGATGCCCCCGCGGCCTAATAGCCACCAGGCAGGAACACGGGCAGGGCCCCACGCACAGCTGTGGCTGGAGTCACCCCTGTCCCTGCCTGGAGGGGAGGCACCACACCAGCATGCTCTTGGAAGGGATGGATTGGGCATCCTCTAAGGCAGAGGCAGTTCACATCCATCTGGGCAGCAGCTGCCGGCACGGGTGGAAGGTGTCACCTGGTGCTGAAGTGACACCCGTGCTGTTGGGATTGTTCCCTCTCCCAGGAGAGGGTGCAGGGGTGGCTCCAATGGAGAATCCACACTGTCCTCTCCAGCCACACACCAGGCCAGCACAGCCAGCTGGGGTTGGAGGTTGAGGTGCTGCAGCCAGCGATACCTGCCCAGTCCCCTTCTGCCGAGGGGTCACATCGCTGCGCAGGGACAACCAATGAGAACAGGGTTTATTCACCGACAAAGCGCTTGGCTGCTGACTGCGGAGGAGCAGGACAGCATCTGCTCCGTGCAGACAAGCTGAAAGGGAGCCAGGAAGGCTGCCAAGCCCTGCACGGACACACTCCGCAAGGCGGTTTGGAGGGGACGGATGCTGGCCCAGCGCTCTCCTTCCCACCGCAGCTGGGGGCTGCGCACCCCACCAGTACCCCCCAGCAGCTCCCCCGTTGCCCCAGCTGACTTCCCTTCAGCTGTTAAACCCCTCTCCTGGCAGATTACTTTTAATTTATGCCACCAGTGCCCTTTCATGGATTATAATTCTGTACGAGATGTTTGTGGTGTATCCTCCCCCCGTATTAAAGTGTCAGGAGTACATCCCCGGGCCATCCATCTTCAGCACTTCCTCACGGGCTTGGCAATTCTCTGACATGAATATTATGGCTCTCCATGCAGAGTCTCCATCACTCACCCTGACAAGTGTTAGAATCTCCTCTCTTGAACGGGGTAAGTGACCTTTTCATATGCAGCGTCGATTCTCGGTCAGGCGGCATCTGGTGCAGTGAGACCAATGAGTACCAGCAATTCCCTAAAGCCTTAAAGAACAAGTCACGGGTCCTTTTCGACTTCAAAACCAGCCCTTAGCATGACAAAGTTAAAGGGCCTTAATCAGCCCCTGGTTAGCCCCTGCTAGTGCCAATCCCATAGAGGAGGATGAAGGAGCATCTGTTTGGTGCCTTCTGCAGGATCTATCAGAGGGGAGTTTTGGGGAAAGAGCAGGGGATTTGGGAGTCTGGCTTGCTGGAGCATAGAAGGAAGATTTGTGTGACCATTTGGTGACTTTCAAACCTTAAGCAACTTTCTTTTTTAGTGAGATGCTTAAAGTTACACCCCTAAACCCCACCAGCCTGACTCTGAAAGCCACCAAGCGCCCAGTCCTCCCATGAAGCGTGTGGGATCCTCCACCTGTGCCTTCAGAGAAGCAGAAGATGACTCTGGAAGGTCCTTCCAGCCCAGACCTCCACAGCCACGCTGCCATAGGGACACTCAGGGCCAACAGAAAGGGAATGCCCTAGATCTGAACTGCCTGGTGATTCAGGTTAGATCCATCCTACAGGATCCATACATTACCCCAAGTGTTTGGCCCAACTGATTCTTCATTACTTTTCTTGTCGATGGAGCAAAGGTACTTTCAGAGCAACGTTGCCACCTTTCCCCTAGGAAGCTCCTGGTAGTGGCTCGTTGCCAGCACAGCAACAGAAACTTGTTAACACCTTTTCAGCCTGTGTTAATAAAGTCAAGGCAATTAACAGCTTCACTATTTACAAAACAAATCCTCTTCCCAACACCTGAGAAAGAGAGTTACATGTGTTTCCCAAACATTTCTCAGCTGGGTAGGACACCTCCAAGAACTGTCTCCGGGGAGGTGGTGTATCTCCTTGGCTGGAGAAGTCCATGGTCAGGGTGAGCTAATTCATACTCTGCTTCCATGCAGGAGACCTGCTCAGCAAGCACAGGTCTACTGGGAAACTTTCTTATCCAAGGGTTACTCCAAGGAGAAAGAGGTGGACAAGGAGTCAGGGTGTGGGTTTATTGCCCACCCTATGGGTTTTACTGTCTTCTGATCAGCCCCATGTGCTGGTGTAGAAGAGCCACTGTGGGTAAGGTAGGTTGTCCTCCTCCAAAGAGGTCCCCACGGGTGGCTGAGGGGAGAGATGCAGCAGATCCACACCTCTGTGGAGTAATTCACAAGCTTTTATTTTTGGTTTTTTCTTTCCCTGTCTGTTTCTGGCTCCCTCTCTCTCCCAGGATCCCTGCTCTCTCCCAGGACCTGTGCCATGCCCCCCACCTGGCAGATCACTGCCCTGGCTGACAGTGCAGTAAATTCCCCCTTTTCAAACCACCCCCCAAGGAGATGAGCTCACAACAGAAGACTGATGGATAAGAGACAGTCAGGAGAACATAGCTTAGGATGTACCTTCAAAATTAATTTCTTCCTCCTCTTTTTCTCACTCATCTCACTCTCCTCCAAACACACACAGTGACCCATAGTTAATGAAGAAGGAAGATGACGTGTTCCCTAAGCTGTTATTTGGGTGAAGAGGTGACTGCTGGGACAACCTCACAGAGGAGAGCTCCCAGCCAAAGTGGGCTCTGCCCAAATGCTCCTGTGGTTTGGCAAAAGCCCTCTCTAAAGCCCATATCATGTCTTGGGCCCAAAGCCATCCCTTGCAGAGGGGAAAGGAGGAGTTGGTGGTAACTGAGTCTGGAGCAGAGACTGATGAGCACAGCTAGGAAATGTTCACCCAATTAGGATACAAAGGAGAATGGGGGTCATGTAGGACCAGAAAATGATAGTGTAAATTTGATGTGGAGAGGGAAGGTAGAGGTTTACAAGGAGGAGGATGTGGTGGGAGACAGATCTTGAGTAGTATTTGAGCTTTCCTTTTCTCTCTCTAACCTTTCTTCAGTGTCCTATGCAACATTGATCGAAGCCACTTGTGGGCACATCCAGTAGAGAATAGCTCGTCAGGGGACACACAACCACAGAGCCTGGACACTATACGGCCCTTAATTTCCTCCTCTGGTGCTTTCACTAGCTCCTGGGATGCCATAAAAGATGCTAATGATGAGGTCAGCGGAGAGACTGTAAAACAGTGGGGAGAGGCATAAGCAATACCTCACTTGGGCTCAAACTCGGGCCATGCAGGAACCGAGTTTGCTGGTTACAAGCTCTTCTGCTTGGGCTGGTGGCTGCACTCCCTGTCCCACCACACAGCTGGGCTGCTGGTGCTCAGAACCACACTGGGACGAGTTATGTGGTCTGACATGTTGGGTGGTGAAATCTGTGGGACACTTGTTGGTCAATCAATCAAGTCCAGTTGGGCACAGACAAGGATGAGGATGTCAGTCCTCACAGTTCTTCCCAATTCCACAGACTTTTTTATCTCACAACACTGAAGCTCCTGGCCTGACTCTTCTAAGGGATCATCCATCAAGAACACAGCTGACAGCTTCAAGCACAGTAGTTCCTATTTCTCTCCCTTTTGCTCAATGCCTTGAAGCTAAACCTTATCCCAACCCAGGTCTCCATGCCCACCCCTGCCAGGCAGACTTCTGCTGGCCAGCTGCCATCAGCTACACTGGGGAGCTCCTCTCTATCATTAAGTGGATTTTGAAGGCAATAAGCAAGAGAATAATTAAATTAACCGAGTCCCAAATACCTCCTGGGGTGCTGAGCATCCCCTGCCGTGCAGCAGCACTGGTCTGGAGAGCAGGTAGTACCGGCCGGTGGAGGCTGCACGCGTGGGTCTGGAGGACATCTCTGCTGGTGTGGGAGCTCAGCAGCAGCTGGCCCTGGGCAGGAGCACCTGGAAGCGTGGCACAGAAGCTCCCAGCAGGGCTTTGCTTGAGTCAGCTTGGGAGCCAAGTAGCTGCTTTCATACTTTGATGTGCTTAATACGCCTTATCCCAAGGCAAAGAGTTGTTCTTCCCAGCGTGGAGTACGTCACCCTCTGTCTCTTGCCCCATGGGCTTTCCCTGGCAGGGTACCAGGGCAATCACCTCAGGTAGCAGCCTCAGCTTCTGTTTTACCAAAGGCATACTAGTTACATTCCCTGTGACACATTGATATGGGTTTGACAGCAGCATACTCACATTTTTATTTGGTTTTGGATTTATTTTTTTCCCTCTCTTTGTTTTTCCCTTTTTTCCCTCAATCTTGAATCTGGATTTGAGACAGCCCATGATCTGGGAGCAATCAGGTCACAGCTTTCACCCAGCTCCATCTCCAAGGTGTGCACAGCAGTCTGGACCAGTGGCTGGCCAGGGGACATCCCCACTGCAGAGCTTTATCTCACCCATCACCAGAGAGGTCACAAATCACCACCCAGACCCTTTCAAGCAGTTGGGAGTGCTAAATTGTACCTCTCATGTCCAGACACCATCCAATCTCCTGGGGCCAGGCCAGGTACATTGATAAGGAGCTAGTGTAAATGGAGCCCAAATTTCACAATTTCCTGTGCTTTAACCCAGCAAGTGCCATATCAGCCAGGGAGTCTTATTTAGATTATTTCAGGTTATCTCCTTTTCCAAAGGGGCCTGCAGTGACCAAGGATCCACCACCTTCTGCTTCAGCAAATAGGATGTCAGATGATGTGGAACCATGTACAGAGTGCTTTGTATGTTTTCTGCACAACTTCAGTGGCATCTGTGATGAAGTAAATATTTGGGAAACACTGTGAGGACAACTGAGAGTGGCTCCTTCCACCTCCTTTGAGTTTAAACCCCAGGTGGTCTTAGGGCCACTTCTCTCTGTTCTGTGAGGATGATGTAATTCATTTCCACATCACCCTGATTCGCTCAGTATCCAATGAACCACCCAGCCTCCTATCCAAGCTGACCACTGGCAAACCCCCTTCAACTCATTCCCTTGAAATTCAGCCACACATGGACACTCACCTCACCCCAGGGAACTATTTTCCTGAAGACTTTTTCCAGCACTGAAACTGTGGTTATCACTTGGTTGCCTGTCAAATACACACATGAATACAAACTCATCCATTGTCTTGTGCATGCAAGTTTAGCTTCATTTTTAGGAGACATAAATACACCAGAGCATCCCATTAAAGCAATTTACATGTCTTGCTTTATTTTCCCAGTCAGACTGTTTCTTCTTTGGAGATTATCAGCTTTTAGGAAAATGTATTAACTCCAGGGTCATGGAATAACAGACCTGTCCTTCAGGTGCTTTTCCCTGGAACTAATGTCAGCCTGTCCTGTGTTTTGAATGATGGCAATCAGTTTTGAACTGATTTTCACACAGACCTCTTCCCTTCTTTTTCACAGCCTGCCACAGTCCGGGTCATGTGGACGCGTGATGGTTCCTTTTGCTGTGATCTCGAGGCACGCCGTGATGTGGAAAAAAAAATTGGGCCCAAAGGCTGGAAAAATGAAAGAGAAAGCACAACACTGCTGAGACAGGCAGATTGATGCTTACAGGGCACATGGAGACTTGCCAGACATGCACCACGGGAGCTGCGTTCCGCAGTGGTTTGTCACCAGGGTCACAGATGTGTGGGAAGTGAAGGCAGAAGAGCTGCAGCAACTCATTCGCTCCCAGGGCTGAGCCCAGCGTTGTCCTTGTCAAGTGAAGATCCATCAATGATCATTCTGCAGCTCTCTGATGATGGAGGGGTCTCTCTGCAAGCACTTGGCTACTAGAGATGGGACATGGAATGTCCATCTTGCCCAGCTCACCAGTTTGTAGCTGTTTCTGCAATGGACCCAAGGCGGATCGTTCTCTGACATCCTGGAGAAGGCACATGCTCCTCTGCTTCTTGGAAGACTCACGTTCCCAAGGCAGATAAATCCAGGAAAAGTCCAATGCTAAAAATCAACAAAAGTCCTTAAAACCAGACTTGGGTGTGCCAGTCTTCCTTCTCAATTCCAACTGCATCCCCACCTCCAGGGACACAAAGACTTTCAGCCTGTTCCTCAGAGGTCTGACTGCTGATCCACCCGCGGGTCCTCAAGGCAGAAACACTCTGGGGTTTCAGTTTGGTTGGAAATAGTAATACTTTTAGAATACATTTTATATTTTCAATCTCATGTCTTAAAGACAGCCCAGCACATCGTGGCTCTAGCTGCTTCTGTGGCCCACCACAAGTCCCACTGTGACATATCTCTCTCAGAAATGCCTTCAGTCACATTTACACTTAGGAAAACTCCAGGTTGCAGAGATAAGGTAGCCAACGATGTGGAGTTTTTCCATTTCAGGGTTTTTTTATGTATTTTTACACCTGTTAATATTTTTCAACACCTCAGTGTTTCTGCAAAAGACTTAACTGCTTCCAGCAGAAAGAAATTGCTGCCTACCGTCACGACAGGCCCGCAGCACGCGCCGTGTGAACACCACCACAGCAAGTGTGACAAGGTGAGCAATGAGTTGCTTGATGAAGAATCTCAGCAGCCTGTATTCTGTATTCTCAGCAGCTTGAGAACACAACAGGACAAAGCCAAGCATAGGCTGAAACAGCTGTTCAGTGGGCACAGCCTCATTTTTGTGGGGGCACCAGAGCCAGGTCCTCCAACATCAGGGTCTAGATACCTTCTCAGGATGTTGTCTCAGCACTTTCAGTCATTCAAGAAAGCAACAGCTCTTTGAAACTAGAGAGTGATGCCCAAAAATCTGCCTTTCCATGAAGGAAAGTCAGGTGTAAACCCACTGATGGCAGGGACAGCCTGCTCGGTCTCTGTAGACTTAGGCTACCCCAAGGCAGTCTCTCTCCACCTCACTTAAAGACTCATTGCCATCTCCTCTCACCTCCCAGAGCCTTACTAGTCAGGCAAAAGGGTTAATTGAGACTCATCTTACTATTTCTCCCAAAGAAAAGATCCAGAAAGTCAGGCATTCCCCTTAGGTGTCTGCACCCCCGCTGTGGCCTGAACTTAAGACACCAGAGGAGCTGCAATATTAGCTGACCTGGAATGTTTTGGTTTTCCCTTGCAAAACAGGCCCCTCTCTCCAAGTGTGAATGTGCTTCAGCTA
>VXBZ01000004.1:69563-82659 GCA_013399135.1 Heliornis fulica
ACAAAAACATCCTTGGGGGGGCGGGAGAAAATTTCCTCCTTTTACATAGATATTTAACTAAAGGACCCCCATTTCTATTGAAAACAAACAGAACAGGGCTTGCCCCAACTTGTTCCCCTTTCACCAAGTACCAAGGGAGGAAGAAACTTTTGGAAGACAATTTTTTTCTCTGAAGATGAAACAAGTTCTCCTCAGCAACCTGTCATCTCCAGAGCGGTGTGCAAATCCCACCACCTCTACCTGCAGACACAAACAGGCATGTTCCACACTCATACACAGAAATGACATGTTACTTCTGAAAAACCCACTCAGCACCAGGTACCACCACTGCCCACCCAGTGGTTTTTACTCTCTTCTGATCAGCCCCACGATTGCCCACGCACAGGTGGGTCAGCACAGTGACTTTGGACAGCGTTTGAACTTTCTCAGCCATAAGGAAGAAAACCTATAGCAGCCACAGGTTCCTAAGAAACATTTCAGATTGCAACATGCTGAATGGTCCCAGCCCCACACAACTGGCAAACCCTGGAACAGGGTGTTAAACTCCTTGTTCCTATGTACAACACACAGACCCCAGCAGGGCACATGCAGCATCGTCTGTTTGTGCCCTTAACTGTACTCCCACTCGGAAGGGCAGCGGTGGCAACAGGGGCTCAGGCATTAATGTTGTGAGAAACAGACCTTCCAGTCCAGCCTGACAGTCCATGAGGGATTGGATGATCACATGAATATTTGCTGTGTTTGGATGGGAAAATTGAGACATTTGGCAAACTGTGGACTGGTGCACAAGCTTGATTGCAGAGTTTGGCAGCCACGGCTTGTATTCTGCTCCTAAAAAGACAGCCAGGAGACTTCCCCCAAATTAACTCAGAGGATACTAGATTGGGCTACAGATCCAGTACATGGTGCTGAATCTCCTCAACTACAAGCAGGTGTGTACAAGTAGTACACACCTGCTTATAGTTCGTGTGCTGTGCCATGATCCCCTTTGTTGGGGAGGGTCATACCAGGGAGGAAGGATTGCTGGTCTTGCCCACCCCTTGGGGCAGCCTCAACTTCCCTTGCAGGTGGGTTTTTTTCACTGTGAGGGTGATGGATTACTGGAACAGGCTGCCCAGAGAGGTTGTGGAGTCTCCTCTGGAGACATTCAAGACCAATCTGGACATGTTCCTGTGTGATCTACTCTAGATGATGCTGCTCGGGCAGGGGGGTTGGACTTAGTGATCTCTCAAGGTTTCTTCCAGCTCCTCATATTCTGTGATTCTGTGATTCTGTGATTCTGTGTTTTATTGAAGAGATATACCAATACACTGCTCAGCTGATCCAACACAAAGCTGGGACTAGAGAGGGTTTTATTTTTGATCCTGCTGGTGCTCCTAAGCATGACCTGAGGAAAGTCCCTTCACTTCTGACCCTGACCTTCACACTGGCACCACTCGTGTACTGCTAGTTCCCTTGTATAGAGTTCCCTATTTACTGAGGACAGATGTCATAAAGAAATTAGGCATCATTATAAAAACTCTGTTCACAGGTTACTTAAACTGTTCATCCCAGAATCCCATGTAGTCCTAGAAAGGAACATTTTGCAGAGAACGAGCTACTAGTGAGGCTGCTCTGTAGTGTGGTCACACTCTTTGCTGTATGTAATGATGAATTAATAGCAATTATAACACTAAGTTGGGAGAATGCCTTGACAGAGTCAGCACCCAGGTGAGACAATGCTTTATTGCCGTTCATTAAAAAAAAAAAAAGCAATAAAAGGCTTAAGAACCACCCCAGATCTAACTCCATGAAGCTAATAATCAGTATGATCGATTTCCTATTCATGTCAATGATAGTTTAAGGGACATTTCATTTCCTATGCCTTTGTCCCTCCCATTCAGTTGCAGAGATGGTGCTATTCAGGGAAGCCAGCATGGTGCCTGTTTACAAGAGAACTTTGCAAAACAAAGACAGTCACGGTCAAAACTTTGCTGGCCACTTCAGTATTTTTACATGGAAGACCTCTGAAGGAAAAGAAAGCATTCTGAAATAACCTCATGGGATAGTTTAGTTGGAAGCAGGAAGGAGTGAGGACCGATCTCATAGCTATCTAGGTGTGTGTGGGCTGCAGAAAAAAACCCCATCTGGCTTGATCAAACTTTCCCTATTCAGGCAAAAAATACCATTGCACAACTTCCTTCACAAGGTGGCAAATGCCAGTGCTCTGCAGGCAGAGAACAGCATTGTCCGAGCCTGGCTCCAGGGAAACCTGGCACAAACACTTTGCTTTGCACAGGAGCAGAGAACACACCATGCCAACATTTCAGATGTATGTATAACATACCAGCTGGACAGCTCCCAGAAACGATCTGACTTTCTGTCTGTCTTTCAACAAAGAGAATGGAATTGTTCCAGATTTACAGTGAAGCAAACAGAAAGCACGGCTGGACCCCCTGTTTTTAAGACAACCTTGCTACGCCATAACTTTTCACAGTTCAGTTGCTAAATCACACATTATAAAAAAAAAAAAGAAGTGCAATTGACTCTGTTAATCTCCAAAGTTTAACCATCACCCTGTAATGACTGCTGTATATTGGCCCCTAGTAAAGGGTTTTATGGGGCACGCAGGAGGTTTATCCGCACGCGTACGTTAAATACTCCTGGGAATTTTCTCACATGGAGAGATGAGGCCTGACACTAAATGCGTACAAAACACGGCCATCACTCACACTGTGACAGGAATGCCACCCAGCACCGAAAAAACTTTACAACACCTAAAAGAGATAAGAACCCAAAGCCTGCAAAGACGTTGCTTTTGGCAGCGTGGAATTTCCCAACCTGACAATCTGTGCAGATTCTGGAAACACAGCAAAAAGAAAAAAAAAAATCCCCTTGCAAGGAAATGAGAGCTTAGGCGTGGACTATAAATAGATTATAAAAGAAGGATGGGTGGTTTGCTGAGTAGTTTACTAGAGCCAAGAGTATTTAGAGCCAATTAGGCTCTTACATGTAAAATTCTTTGGAATTTAGGGTGACCTCACTTGTGACTGCTCTCGCTTGCCCAGGCAGTCTGGGGCTGGCAGGCTGCACCCAACGGCCTTCTGCAGTCTGTGGTGTTACAGACCAGCCAGCCTGGCTCTGAGACCCTGGGTGAGAAGATTAAACTGAACTACTTGTGATGGTACCAAAGTTGTGGATGTGGTTGAATATTTTGTTTAATAATAGTGCTTCTGAAGCAGCTAAGCAAGAATGAATCAGTCAGTGTCCAGCTCTGGAGTCCCCAACATAGGGAGGACATGGGACTGTTGGAGTGGGTCCACAAGAGGCCATGAAGATGATCAGAGGGATGGAGCATCTTTCCTGTGAAGCCAGGCTGAGAGAGTTGGGTTGTTCAGCCTGGAGAAGGCTCCAGGGAGATCTTACAGCACCTTCCAGTCCCTGAAGGGGCCTACAGGAAAGCTGGGGAGGGTTTTTTTTAGAAGGGCCTGGAGTGACAGGACGAGAGGGAATGGTTTTAAATTGTAAGGGGTAGATTTAGACTGGATCTTAGGAAGAAATTCTTCCCTCTGAGGGTGGTGAGGCCCTGGCACAGCGTGCCCAGGGAAGTGGTGGCTGCCCCCTCCTTGGAGGTGTCCAAGGCCAGGTTGGATGGGGCCTTGAGCAGCCTGGTCTGGTGAGAGGTGTCCCTGCCCACAGCAGGGGGTTGGAGCTTGGTGATTTTTAGGGTCTCTTCCTGCCCAAACCATTCTATGATTCTATGATGAACTATGGTGCTACATGAGACAAACACAGGCATACCCAGCAAGGCACTACACGAAGCACTTCCTACGAAAGCATCACCTCCCTCAGCTGTCAAACACTCACAAACAGTAAACTGAGGAGAATTCTTAATCCTTCAGCGTTATCATTAGTAGAGTATCATTCACCCATTTGTCTGCAAGCTGCCACCTTCCCCCACAGACTGCTTGGTCCCACAACAATACCTCCTTTCTGGCTCAGAAGACCAACAATAGGCTCTCCCCTGAGCTTCTGGCAGCAGCTCCACCATGGCTTGGCAGGAGGCAGCATAACAATAATTGACAGGCATCCTCCCAAGGAGGCTCAACACATCAGTCATGCTGCTGACACGCTCCACACCAAGGGGAGCACGTCCAGAATACATGGAAGATTTCTAGGTATGAGCAGCTGCTCCTGATGGACCATCCTGATGGACCATAGCAGGTTTTTCTGTTTCACTAACAGCAGAAAAAGAAAGTACCTGTTTCCTGCAGTGATCCTTGTGACATCACCATGCTGGATGGAGCTATGTCTGAGCAAAGCTGCTGATAATCAGCAGACAGGACTGGAGTCCTATTTCTTGTCCAAGAACCCATCTATTCACTGGTATCTAAAAGGAAATAGCACTGCAAAAACAATTTGAAGTTACCTTCTTGCCATGTGCAAAGAATTTATCTTAAAAAAATAAATTACTCTTCAGATTTTTTAAAAGCAAATTGAAACCCACAGTATTTCATCACAATATTTTCAGAAGATGCAGCGTTGTTGAGCAGTGCCAGAAGTCAGCCAACATTTGCTGTCCAGAATAACACAAATGATCCTGAGCTGACAGCTCCAATTTCAGAAATTAAAATTAACTAAGACTCTTGTGTCTTCAAATAGAATGTCACTGAAGCATGAGTTTGAGTCACACTTTCACTTCACATAGTGCCACAAGACAAACGTCCATCAGTTTATCATTGACGTACCAATCTTGCTTAGACAACTAAAGGACAGTCAAGAGTAAAACCTTGAATGACAGACAAATCTTCTCTCCTTTTCCTACATGGGAAAGATGAGGTTTTGCAAATCTCTATTCAACACACTTTTTTTTCCCCCTCTAAAGCTGCTAAATGGAAGCCCCAAGCTCTGAACAGAGACTCATTTCTGAGCCTCAGCACACTGGAATGCTCTGATTTACGTAGGCCACGGGGAACTGGCTTTGACTGGGTTTTCTGCCATCTTTAAAGTATGTTGAAGGTTCCTGGCAGTTTAAGTGCTCCTAAAGATAATAAATCCCTTATGAGACAGGAAGGCTGAACAATCATATACTTGAGACTTGCTCCCTCTGAATAGTTCCAAGAACAACTTGCAGTGCAGGTGACGGCAAGCAGATGATAAGCAAAGTTCCAGGAGAACGTCTGCTATGGGAAACAGCCCGAGCTGCTGGGTTTATGGACATAGCTCTATTCCAGCACTCAGGCAGCAAAACTGAAATGATCTCCCCCGAAGTTAAAAATGCCAGAAAAAACTCAATAGGTGAGGTAATTCTGTGACTCAACAGAGGGAGAAGACAGGTCACTCGTTACCACAGAGAGCAGCTTACCTTGCTGACACCAAAGACGACACCTTTCAGCTCTTATGGTTTTTCCAAAGCCATGTTTGCTGTCCTATGGGTTTATAACCTGGCAATGCCTATGCCACCCCGGGACAAATCAAAACCTAGGCACCAACAGAACTAGAACACATCCTGCAACAGCCTCTCCTGTGGTGTCGCAGCTCCCCCAGGGGACCAGGCTAGCTGTCCCATCTCACCTCCCCAGGACTGACATTCTGCCCACATCTTATTTACTCATCCAGGTTCCTTAGGACTCAGATGTGAGATTTCAGCACTTGTCCTAGGTGTCCAGATAGAATGAGCCAGGATAGAACCCAAGGGATGAAGGTATCTTCTCTTTTTACCTTTCCCTTAGGAAAATGGAAGCAAAATCCAGTCAGCAACTGAAGGAGTCAGTTCTAATGTTAAAGAATAAATCTGTGATACCATGATAGACATACACTTCAATGACTGAAACTTTATATTGCATGGGTTATAAAGGGAATGCTTGCAACATCAGCTGCTTCTCACCTGGTAAGGGCCCACATACTCTCCTTAGAACCATGATCTGCTATAGGTACAATACAGGAGATGTTGGTTGCAAAAGCAAAACTGAAAACTCCAGCAGTAACATAAAGGAGGTATTTATTGTCAAGCAGCATCACATCTACATTATTAAACAAATAACATAGTAACAAGCAAAATACAGGAGAATGGTGAATTCACAAGATGGATTTTTGCTTCTGACATTCTCAAAAAAATGTATGTTTTGTTTGGCTGACAGGAAACCACAAAGTGCAACTGTCCTGTAACTGGAACAATCAGACATATGTGGGGAGAATAATTATAGGCAAATAAGTCAGCTGTAAACAGATCTGTTTACTGTATTTGTAACCACCTCTGGTTTTTTGTGGGCTGTTTTTTTTCCTCATATTTGAGGATTTGGGCTTGATTTATTCTTTTTCTTTCCTAGAAGTCCCAAGATTTTTAGGTCTTGGTACTGTAGGAGACAGTATTCTAAATGGTTCTTCTCTGGGCTGGCAAGAGTTTGTTCCACTGAGAAGATAAACAATTAGTTTAACGTTTAATGTTACAGACAAATGACTTATGTTTCTAGTAATTACTCAGGCTGGGGAGCAAGTTTTTTCATGAAACAAATTATGAAATTGCTTGTTTGTTTAGTATTAGTCAAGCATAGTAATATTTCAGAGTTATGAAAATGACAGCATTTTTTCCATCCTACCCAGTCAAACCATGAAATACAAAGGTTGATGTAAAGGGTGCAAGTACAGCACTTCAGAAACTTAAAAAGCCCTACTGCCATCCCTCCCAAAAAAACCCACATCAGCCCAGTTCATTTAGAAAAGGTACTGGTGTGGAATTAACCCACTGCCTGTTGAACAGCATTGCCCCTAAACCCATTCTCTTGAAATTCTCAGAGCACACTGAAGTTCAGGGAAAACAACACCTATTAGCACCCCTTTTAAGAGCTGGAGAACACAGACAACACCCTGAAGAAGAGCTGTTCTATTTAAGCACCTCTCTTTCAAGCAAATGCTGAAAGACAGCATTAGTCCTTGACTGAAATACACCTCCTTGTGACTTCTAATGGAAATGAAAGCCTGGGAAGGAAAAGGTCCATCTTCAAATTACAGTCAGACAACACAGGCTCAAGTGGATCATCCCTCATGATGTCATCAGCAATTACAATTCTGAGGTTGATGATATGCCCCCAGTAACTGTTTTGTGTTACACCAAGTACCTTCCTTCGAAGGAATTTGTGTCTGCTGAAAACACACTGAGGCACATCTCGGTTTCACCAGCACAGGCCAGCTGTACACCACTTGGGAATCTGCACTGGTGAAAGGAATCTGATTCTCCCCACACAGCCAAACCAAAAGAAACAGAGAAAACAGCAGTTAAGTCACACCCAGTGGGATTTTTTTTTCTTTTAGTCACCTGACACTAAAATTAGCATGTAATTCTGCATTCACTTTGTCAATAGAAAAGTTACTCGAACTATTAAGTGCTGGTTAAGCCTATGATGATTTAGCCCAGGAAGATTCAGTGATGACAATCACGTTTACTTCAGCCAAGGGTTACACTGAAATGACATTGTGTGTCTGCAGCTTGGAATGCTGGAGATAGTTTCCACTGAGCTCTCACCCCTGGTGGTGTTCTTCAGTGGGCTGATGATGTTGCAGCCTAGGTTTATTAGGATTGTGTTCGATCAACCAGTCAGCAAGCCAGATCTGTGGAACAAAACACCCAGTTTCAGTTTTCTGTTAAGTGTGTGAGAGAATAGTAAAATCTTTATTGGAAGCCTCTGATGCAGATGCTCTCCTACTGTGCTGCAAAATGAAGACCTTTCAGGAAGATGGGCATACCAACAACCTGGTTTTTTCCTAAATCTTTGTAGCTTGTATTGCTTTTGAACAATTCACAGTGACCTTTAGAAGGCTTTCCCAGCAATGCCTATACTCACATGTATAAGAACACTTGAGCAATACTTCAAATACTACAGTCAACTCTGTTTTGGAATGAGGCTGTACAATATGCATGAAACTGAATTTAAAAAAAATCTTCTTCAGTTTTCCAGCAAATTGTACTGAAATAAGAATGTGGGAAGTAGGAAAATGCTAGGAGTCCTAAATTCATCTGCCAATGTCTTGGCCTGGCCTTAGGCAAATTAACCTTTTGCCTTGATTTCTCCACTTGTAAAGAGAAGTTTTTAACACATCCTTATTTACTTCAGAGGGCGGCTGTTGAGGATTAGTTTCTGGAATGCTAAGTACAACGAACTTCACACCATACTGTGAAGTGAAAGAAGTGATACAATAGTAGACCAGTAAAGTAAGCAACACTCTCCTTTTACTACCAGGTACAAAAAAGTTTGGTTTGTGAGGAAAGAGACAAGAAGCAGAGCAGGAGGTCTATCCTTTTGGGTTAGGCAACAGTAGACAAGGACAGCAAGAACTCAAGACAGAAAATTAAAAAAAAACACCACAAATCCTAAAACACAAAGTCCAAAAGCCTTTAGAAAGCCTACTTGGGAAAATGAGAAAAAAAATCAAATCATTTGAGCTTGATGAAATTTATCCTGTGTTATTTAGGGAATTATTTTGGACAGCCTCTGTGGTGCAAGCAGGTATTTCTGAGAGGACAGATAGTTTCTGATGCCATGTTCAAAAGCCAAATCACACAAACTTCAGTTCTAGTTTCCAGTATACCAGAAAAAAGCAAACACCCCATTCCATCAATCTCCCTGCAAGTCACCTAGAAGACAGCAAACTGAAAAGCAGTAGCCAGCATCTATTTCCCCCAAACAAAAGCTGTATCAAATCAATATTATTTTCCTTCTGTTACAAGATCACAATGGGGAAGGGAGATGAAATACAGTGTTTTCATTTTAGCAAAGCAGTTAATGCTGCTTCATACAGTTCCATAGCTTTCTTACAAGCAAGGAAAGCATATTCTCAATGAACTTACTATTAGTTACCATGTAACTGGCTAGAAAATTGTGCTCAGAATGCAGAGATTAATTGGAAACAAAACCAAACAATGAGTTAGAGAAATGCAGCTTACAAGGTAAGATTAAAAAAAAGCAATTTAAGATAGCAAAGAGATGACTGAAAGAAAAAAAAGTTCATAACACTCTTCAAATATGTAAAAAGTTGCTGAAAAAAAAGGGAGATATATTCCATCTCTGATGTACTCTGGGGATAGCAAAGGAAAAGAAAAAAAAGGTAATAGGCTAAAAATTGGAGACTAGCTAAATTTTAGTGAAAGCTTTTCAAGTAACTATAATTAAGCACTGGAACAGATTGCCTAGGCAGGCTGCAGATTCTCCAGCTTTTGGAGTGTTAAAGAACAGGCCAGGCAAACATTTGTTAGGAATGGTTAGGTAACATTAGGTTAGGAATGGTTAGGGCCAGACCACTGGCCTTTGGGCAAATGGGTGGATTAAAAGACTTCATCTCTGTTTTCTGGATTTCAGTGGTAATAGCGCCAGACATACAGATAAAGTGAAGAGGTAATAAAGCTGGAACAATCACAGGATTTAACCTGGCCCCATGTATACCTCATAGTTCACAGAATTCTTTTTCCAGCTTTTTTTTCTGATAGGTTTCTTTTAGAAAAATGTGATGTCTATTAAAAACCTGATAATAATAATGATGTAGAAACCACTGCAACTCTCAGTAAGTTGTCACATCGATTAACTTCATTCCTGAAGTACTAGTATGAATGACTTGAACTTTAGGGATACAAAAAAACATTTACCCTATTTTTCCAGATAGAAGAAAGCTAATTTTGTTTAGGGACTCAAAATAAACAAAATAAAAAAAAAAAAAGTCCCAAAAATCAGGAAATTAACTTTAGCCTAAGAACTGCAATCCAAATGACATCCATGGTTAAAAGGAATAATACATGAGATGAAGGCAAGATGCATCAGCTTAGTAACTAGAAAGGTATCACACAAGATGGCAGAAGAATTTTCTGGAGATCAGTTTGACCATTCAAGACAGGGTTCACTCAAAAGAATCATCATTCATTTTCTTGGTGAACTGTGGAGCAACCCAAGTAAATGCTAATTGATGTTGTATAGTCACAATAATAGCTTATCCTAAAGGAGGACTGATGATATGAAGTTAAGTAAACACAACAATGATGAAATATAGACAGCCTTGCTAAGAACTCTGCAGTATTTTACTCATCTGTATAACTACTACCAACATGATTAGCATCTAATTTCACTTGGTATCTATTGTGTGATAACTGTTTAATATTAAACTCACCTCAGAAACAGTAAATAAAGTAAAAGCTTATATTTGACATATGACCACACCTTTTACCTTTCCAGCCACCTGTAACAGCTATCTGTGAAAATGAGCTTTGCAGAAGTCACCTAATCACTCATTTAGCCCTGTCCCTCATTTCACCTGTTAACAAACCCATCAGTTTCTTGAAAGCCAAATGTGTGATTTGGTTATTAGCAGGTAACCAAAACATCACAGGCCTCTGACAAAAGAGGAGTTGTATACAATACAGGGACTCTACTAACAGTAAGCAAACATATCACAAAGCATACAAGTGATACCCTGTACGTACCATGGGATCTGCTGGCTTCTCCTTACACAGTGCAGTGAGCCCTGCTAGTAAGGTAGGCTTTACATAAAGGTTCAAGTAATCCCTGGCTCTTTGTCCAGTTGGAATTGGCTCCAAGATCACTGTAAAGAGTAACCACAGGTGTTGGGAAGCAGCTTGCAGAATGATTAAAAAAGACATTCTTCCAAAGGTTGTTCACATAGGAACTGTTTTCCTTATTAAGTTAATAATACATAATGGTTTTTCTAACTTCTCCCACAACAAACTGCAAAGAAATTACCTAAACCCCTTTACAAACTCCCTGAGGTAATCTTACTAATTATAGCAAATTATGAGAGAAGAGGAAATCAGATCATCTGGGGGAAACCTATATCCTTGAAGATGCAGTGGGGGTAGAAGTAAAACAATATATTCATGTTTAGTACTTCCTTCTT
The DNA here is from genome assembly GCA_013399135.1 of Heliornis fulica. NCBI lineage: Eukaryota > Metazoa > Chordata > Aves > Gruiformes > Heliornithidae > Heliornis > Heliornis fulica. Next base: position 80,439 of record VXBZ01000004.1, read on the forward strand.
GCAGTGTGAAGCAGCTTTCTGAAGACCCTGAAAACCTCACCTTAAGTCCTGCTGTGGCATTAGGGTGAGGAGAAGATGCATGGTTTACACTGGGTTTGTTGAGAAGTGCAGTATCTCATTAAACTGATGCAGCTGACAAAGCCAGACAACTTTTTCCAGTCCCAAAGATATCTTTCAACTGCTACATAGTAAACAAAATCCTCTCCCAGCTTTTCTAGGTTTCATCACACATTTCTCTGGCATTTAACCTTGGAATTGCACTATCGTGTGAGTATCCAGCTGATGTTGAACAGGAACTGCTCATTCTGAGCCCAAGAGAAATCAGTGTTCTCGAGCCACCAGGAGCTGCCTAAGATGACACACTGCTAGAAGGATATTCTGGATTGTAATAGTTTCCCATTTCTTCTCATTTACCAGCTTAGTCTGCTCCAATTCTTGGAATTGTAGAGAAGCAATCCCTGTAACTATAATGGCTCTTAAAACATATTTTGGTATGCCTTCCATAGCAGAAAGTATCAGCTTATACACACAGAGACTCACACTCTCACAAAGCAAACCCAACCTCTTCTAAATCCAGTTGTATGTAGAGTCTGGACAGAGGCAAGTAATAACAGGGAAGGACACTATCCTCTCAAAGTCTGGCAAACTTGTACTGTTTTACCTTCTGGAAACATGAATCGTATTTCTCTTTCAGCTGAGGAAATGCTGAGGCTGCCATGGAGTGCATTCCTCAGATCATCAGTCCCATAGATTGCTCTTAAGCTGAAAACAAGAGGAATAACAGCTTGGTAAGCAACTGCACATCTCTTTCAAGTCTCTACAGTCTGTGAGCATAGAAAGGCAATATATATAGACTAATTAACAAGGCACTGGCTCGATTTAAGTTTTAAACAGAGTATCTTCCTAAAATTCATGCTCGTGCACTCAGCATTCTTCTTAAGGGTGACCTTCATATACTAAAAAAACAAAGGTAAAAAGCTATGTTGCACACAAATTTATAGATACCAGGCCACTCCAAATCTGTATCTGTATGGTAAAGAAGAAAAAAAAAAAAAAGAAAAAAGAAAAAAGTGAAAGACAAAACCCTACTGACTTCACCAAGGAACATCAGTGAGTTACCTGTGAGGGTGAGTTCTCCTAGCTCTTACGCTGTTTGATGGTCCAAGCAATTCCTTCCAGTATGAGACTGCACAATGTCTGGCAAGAACCATAGCAACCAGAGGTCCAGAACTCATATATGCTGTTAAATTAGGAAAAAATGCTTTTCCATATTGGTCTGCATAAAAGTTGCTACATTGTTCTGGGCTTAACTGGAGCTTCCGCTTCTAGAAATTATAAAAGAAAAAGGAAAAAAAATAGTGAAAAGAGCTGAAAAAGCTTGCTAAATTAAGATAGCTTGCTACCTCACGTGAGGTACAGTAGTATCTTTGAGTGCAGAACTGACAGAGTACCTTCCCAGCCTAACCTGATTCTCCCAGATCCAATCCCCTCTGAGATAGAGTAACAAAGAGGAAGTTTTCCAAGTTAATTAGGCAAACAAGCTATTTGAAAAAGTTGTGATTTTTAGCCTATGCAAACTCTGACATTTTATAACTGCTGGGTGATTTAAAGTCAAGTCAGGGCACTGCACAGATAAGGTGAAGAGCACTGCAAGGGCAGGATTTAATTACTCAACTTCTCCAGCATAATGTTCTATTTTAAAACTATTTTCTCTTCAACCCACACCATTAATTATACAATTACTCTATTTTCCAATCAGTACTCCTGCTTCAGGATTCTCATCACAGCTGCCTAGCCTGCAGGTGCCCAGGATTAGGAGAGGTTTGGGAGGTGGTCTGAAGGCTTAGAGCAGTTATAAAAACAGAAGTAAAAAAAATAAAATAAACTGCATTCTTTGGACAATAAAGAGTTCCACGAGCGTGCCAAAAGTCACCTGGGACATCAGAATATCTCACATAGTTAAAAGTAAAAAGTTAAAAAGTCAAATCTAATTTATCCTACCTTCTGATATATTATGTACTTAAAAAGCAAACCAGAAGGGTAAGGGAAGACATTTAAAAAAGAAAAAATGTGGAAAGAATAAGAAAAACGTCTACATTTCCAGGAAAACAAGTCAACAAACAGACATAAAGTCCTATCTGGCAGCCCCGTCGCTGCTCGCTCGCTACCACAGATACCACAGCCAAGGGCGCTGCCTCGGGGCCAGGAGTGGAGGAGGAGG
>VXBZ01000004.1:82680-93566 GCA_013399135.1 Heliornis fulica
GGAGGAGGAGGAGCAGGAGCCCCAGCCCCACCGCCGTGGGCCGGAGCGAGGGCACAGCGCCCCCCAGCGGCCTTGCCCTGCCGTCCCCGCCACGGGCTGCTCCTCGGCGAAGATCCGGACGTACCTCTCGTTTCCCGCACCCACCGCTCCTGTTCTACTCCCCAGAATCACTCCTTCAATGATTTTTTTTCCCAAACGCTCTTCCAGAACAAGTGTATGAAAGTCCACGCAAAGAGGACTGAAGGAACGCTTTTCTTATCGGCTAACAGCACATTTTCTCCTACTGCAATCCCTGCTGGAAGTGTCACCCTGGAGCATTCCCTGGCATCACGGGTCCAACTCCAGAGCTGGAGTTGTCCAACTGGAAAAGCACAAGCTCAGTAAGGCCTATTTAAATGAAACATCTGGAATACATTTAAATATCTCTAAAGTCCATTTACATTAAGACCAGCAGAAAGAGAAAAAAAAATACATCAGACTGCAACTGGCTGGCCATATAATTCAATTCATTCTCAAAGTAATCCCCTGGGAAACGCACCCTGTATGGAACTCCACAGTACCAGACCAAGTAACTCTTTGGAGATTCCACATTCCTGCTGCATATGTTTGCTAAATCCGAGTTTATTAACTGAGTCTGTGTTTTCCTGTGGTCATAAAAACAGCTGGCCTGTCCATTCCACACAAGTCCTTACAGAACCTGGGAGTGGTGGTCAGCAACACATGAAAAACTGGGTTTTGGACACACTGACTGGCTGAAAGTTAAGATAAATATTGTTCTGATTTATAAACTTCAGCTGTTTTCTCCAGAGCACAGACTGTTACCTGAATGATCAGAAATCCTGAACGAAGAATGAGATCTTCTATTTCTTCTTCTTTATGGACAATGTCTGGTTTGATGAGGGCCAGAGTTCTTTCCACAAAAATCTGAGGTTTGGGCATTAGTGCTTCCATCTCAGCTCCTAAATTAGAATTCACGTGCTCCTTTCGTACTGCAATGACACCAGTTCATAATATTAAGTTGTTGACTGCACAGTCACCCATGGTGACATTTACCATGTCCTCTAGGAATAGATAAGATAATCTCCATTTCACAACATCCACGTGAGATTTTTGTCTGGAGTAATTAGCACTCTGCAGTTTACACTCCCATTTTCAGTGCAGTAATATTTTGTGGAAAATAAGCCCAAAATTAATTGTTATTAGCCAATCATGAGTTGTAAACTATTCTAATACTTTACCAATTAACTCAGACAATCACAGAATCACAGAATTATAGGGGTTGGTAGAAACTTCAAGATATCATCAAGCACACACCCCCTGCCAAAACAGGTTCCCTAGAGCAGGTCACACAGGTCGGCATCCAGATGGGTCTTGAATATCTGCAGAGAAGGAGACTCCATAATCTCCCTGGACAGCCTGTCCCAGTGCTCTGTCACCCTCACCATGAAGAAGTTCTTTCTCACATCGGTGCGGAACCTCCTGTGGTCCAACTTGTGACCACTGCTCCTTGTCCTGTCCCCACAGGCCACTGAGAAGAGGTTGGCCATCTCCCTTTGTCTCCCACACTTCAGATATTTATATACATTGAGGAGATCCCCTCTCAGTTGTCTTTTCCCCAGGCTGAACATACGCAGATCACTCAGCCTTTCCCCACAGGGGAGATGCTCCAGACCCTTAATCATCCTTGTGGCCTCCGCAGGACTCTCTCCAGGAGATCCCTGTCTGTTTTTTACCAGGAAGCCCAGAGGTGGATACAGGACTCCAGTTGAGGCCTGACCAGGGCAGAGTAGCCAGGGCAATGTATGATAGGAAAAGCACTAGCATACACTTTGCTACACACAAGAGTGAGCCAGGTTTGGGGCACCCCCATGTGCCCCAACCACCCACCCTGTCCCACTCAGACCCAAAATCTGCATTCTCAAGACAGGATCACATAGCAGTGTGGGAACTGGCACTTGAAGCAAGTCTACCTGTAAGCCTTAGGTCATTTAATTCTTTTATGTATTGGCTCAAGACAGCACATTAGATTTTCCAACTGATCAGGCCATTAGCTGGCTATTAGAACATTGCTTGGTGAAAAGAGGGACTATTCAGGGGGGTTCCTAGAGACTTGTGACCTCCCTGTCTCCTTCCTCCTTCCTCCTTCAGGCTCACAGCCCAGGGTTCACTCTACCTGTGCTGGACAAGGCACCAGTGCACAGCTCCCTGGCCAGTTCACTGCTGCAAAGCCCATCCATAACTGTTCGGTTGGAGCTGCCTGCTCAGCTGGGATGGACACAGATACCTCTAAGCCTCCTCGTTCACTATCGAATTCAGTTGAACAGCCGTGGCCTCCATCAAAGCTGCTGCAAAGCCCGAAGGAAAGATGGAGGCCCGAGCACCGCACCACCAAGGCCACCTATGCCGGGGAACCAGTTAAAGTGAACACAGCGGAGCGCTCTGAGCAGCCAGCTTGGCGCTAGAACACCTCGTCACGCAACCGGCGGCCCCAGGGGCCCAGGCCTCGATGGAGACCCGAAGATGCTGCTCCCTCCTCTCCACAGACCCCTCCCTACCGCCCGACCCGCGAAGATCTCAGCTCCGCCCGCACTGAGGGACCCGCCGCCACGCCACCGGCTCCGCCCGGTCTGCCCCGCCGCCGTTCCGCTCCTTCCTGACCGGCCCGGAGCCGTTGGGCCTTTCCCTTCCACGCACCGTCCTGCTCTGCCGCCGTTGCCAGGCGACATGAGGCCCGGCTCCCCGGGCGGAGCGGCCACAAGATGGCCTCCGCGCCCCTCAGCTGTGTGCGGGGCCGAGAGGGGGCAGCAAAGATGGCGGCTGCGGAACGATGGCGCGTTGGAAAAGGGGAAGTCGGAGGCGGCGGAACGTGGCTCGTAGCCCGGGAGAGCCGCAGGCGCTGGGCGAAAAACTGAGGCCACGTCTGCCTGTTTATGGGCACCTCGTGTGACAGGGGAGCAGGGAAGGCAGCGACGTGATCTGGGGTGGGGGGTACCAAACCCCTCATTTCTCCTTGGTAGTAAAAGCTTTTGTGTCGGTTTTACCTCATGCTCAGGACGGCTGAAAGAGGCATGACCTCACGGCAAACGTTCATAAACTGAGGTAACACTCTTTATTGGAAAAAAAAAAGAAGAAGCACACAAGCCCTTCTTCAGGTTATTTAAATACCCGTGTTGTTGTGGGAGAACGCTCAAGGTTTCCTGTTTACATGCCTGATGGACAGGAGCAGGATCAGGCACTTGCGATATGCAGCTTTCTGGCACACCAGACAACTATCCTGAATTTACACCTCTAATATTGTTTTTTCAGCATTTTAAAAATATGAATTACAGTGTCTACCCAGCTTTGCTTCACAAGAAAGTCACTTTTCCCAGTTAAGCTGAGGAAGCTGTGTTCTCCAGGAATTTTTAGGAGCTTTTACCACCATGGTGCCAATACCCTTGCTCCCTGCACACTCCCTATTTCCCCAACTTTCCGGGGCTGCTCCCACTAACAGCAATTATGCTACAGCCATCATCCGACACGATCCTGGGCTCCATGCCCCTGGGAGCTGAGGCATTGGGTGCTGCAGTATGGCCTGACCCCATGCAGAGCTGTGGGTGCTGAACGCCTGCCAGCCAGCCCCGTGCTATCGGGGTGTGGACCGGGGAATGGGGCTGATAACTCCTGAGCTCTCTTGGCAGCCGTGCTCCTCTTCTCTGTTGGGCCTCATCGCCTCTTCGTGATGATCTCTCAAAACTTGTGGCATCCAAGGAGCTGTTACAAACTCTGGGCTGTTGGTGAATTCAGCTGAAACTGTCCTTTGCGTTTGAGTCCTTCAGGTGACACCGACAAAGGGATGGAGAGAAAACACAGCTTCAGTTTTTGAATGGAAAAACCTGAAAGATGATGCAAAGGAGAAAAGGCAAACAAAATCTTTCTTAAAGAGCCATAGATGCTGACACTGTGTTTTCTGGTTAGCAGAGGAAATAGCAAATTTACTTCAAAAGCTTGTTCTAGTGTAACAAAAATCCCCTTTGCCCTAATCTTTGTAGTGAACAATGTAAATAATGAAAAACAGAATCAAGAAATAAACCAATAGTTTCATTGCAGCCTAGGAAATAATTTATATAAAATAAAGAATTCAAATAATTTAAACAAATATGTTTAAAAATCAGACTGAGGTTTTTATTCAAAAAGCTTAAAAAAATAAAGGCTCCACGTGTACAAGACTAATTCAAATCCAGGCTTTCCTTCACTGATACAGGCATATGGTGTGTTTCTTTACTAGAGATACCTTATCCAATATTTAATTTGAAGACATTGTAAACACTGCAACTACACAGAGATAATAGATAAATATGTTTTGTAGGGTTAAAAACGCTGATTGTTCACCCCTTTTCTTGTTAACTCGGCAAGAGCTCTTTTTTCAAAGTTAATGGGCAAAAGCCTGACAGTCCAAGCTTAGATTTAGCTGTTCAACGGCTTCCTCTGTATTAATACTTCAAAACTATTATTACATAAGAAATACAGAATGTAATATCAGTGCAAACCATTTCTAACATTAATCCCTTCAATTTCTTTGTGTGCATTTTTTTTTTCAGCTAAACAAGTTTACAGAAAATAATACATCTTTCTGTGTATCTTTATAGACAGCAGTTTTGCCAGGAGGGGGGTCCTGTGCACTTCACTCCCCACCACGGGCCCTCAGTCTGTAAGAATTTCTCTTCCTCGCTGTTTCCAGAAGCATTTTTGGAGGGTGGAGATTGTCTAATTTTAGTACCACAGAGAATCCTCCGCTCTCCAATGAGCGGGCAGCTGCATCTGGATCCGCAGCCAATGACTCTGGGTTTCCTCCTGCTAGGCTTCCCACGATGGTTTAATAATGCAGGCTTACAAATTTAAAGTGGCCCCACATATTAAGAGAGAATAGCATTATGTGTTCTCTAACAAAGATATATCTTTCCACAGCAGTAGAATATCACAAGGTATTTTCTATTGGATTCCATAAACATGACTTTACAAACCCTGTGCTAATATAATTTCTTATATTTATTAACTTTATAGTGCTTGAAAAAAAATCCCTTTCTGGTAGCTAAAAGGCTGTTCTGAAGCATCTTTTCTAACTTCTGTAGGCCAGGGGTGTGATTTTAAGAAAAATAAAAATAAGGAAGTAAAATCAGAAGGCAATGTACTGTTACAGTTCTGAATACTTCTCTGGGCATAGCTTTGCTGTTCTATCTTATCTGTTAAGCGGTTTAACAAGCCTTAGTTGTCTCACTTATTTTTAGCTGGCATGGAATATAACAACACTGGAAAGACTGTGGCTGCAGGAGCATTTGCATTCTAGTAACAACACAGAAGTAACTTTTTAAGGAAAAAATACTACTTGAGAGCTTTGTACTTCAATACTGCAAGAAGGTGGAGAAACTAATGTCTTGTAGACTGTTAAAAAAGGAAAGAATAATGAAAGCAATAAAAAAAAAGCTAAAGAAATAATACCACCTATTTGCACTGATGAAAAATTATGCTTGCTTAACTTTTAGTTTCATTTGCATTTTGATGTTAAGCACGGAGAAATATATTTCCTGTAGTGGTAATGTACTAGCTATGCATTTATCACACACACAACTTTCACCAACCTGAGACTTTTTTTTCTTCCATCTCTCATGAAACTGTCATTCCTACCCATACTACCCGCTTACCTTCAGTACTTGCTTTGCAGTGCAGAGTGTCTCAGGCGGAAATCCTGTGATCAAGCTAACTTCCTCTCCTACAAGTCTGCTCTCTCCGCCATTTTTGCCTTCTCAGAGCTAAACAATTCTATTACTGCGGCTTATCTGCACGTCTGTAATCCTAGCTAGCTTTTCACTGCTGCTGGCTACTCTTGTCAAGCACTCCTTCATGCTTTCCTCTACTTGCTATCTTACCATCTTCTTTAAAGATAAAATTAACAAAATACTCTCTGGATGCTTCCCCTTTCTGCAAGTCTCTAAGCGGCAATAACATAAATCTTATCTACACATCTTCTGTAACTCCATCTCTTGCCCTATTAACCTCACCCTATTTCATTTCTTGATCTTCCTCACGCCCACTCTTTCATTTGTTCACAGCTTTAGTCATTCAGTCTGTTCTGACCCCTCAGCACCCACACAGAAACACTTAGCTCTTCCACATTAAAAAAAAAATAGCATTTGGTAGAAATGCCTCTTGTCATCTCACTTTTACACTAAATCCCCTTCAAACTTGGTTTTGCTTCCTCTCATCACCTGAAAGCTTCTTAATCCATCTTAAATCAATCTTTTAGGCATTGGTCATGGTTAGAACAGCTAGCTAGTGCCCTATCCTAGCTTTTGTCATTGCTTCACCTAGTGCTTCTCCAGTCACTGAAGCTTGTCTTGTTAGTGCCATCAGTTTCTTGCCCTTTTCTGCAGGAGACCTGGTGAAACACTGATCTTGATTCTCCCTCCTTCCCTTCTAACTCCTGGCTCGACATCCTCATGGGTGAAATGAATGTGACTGCCTTTCATTACTGTCTCCTTTCAAACTTCAAGTGTTGGTAGACAAACCATCTGCCTGAAGAAGAGCCCCTTTCTCCTGAGTTATTTTACAGTCAACTGTGCACAGGAGTGGATGGCACTCGCAGCCAGAACTGTGGGGTTTGGGCTCAGATTGGTTTAAACTGCTGTGGAGATGTAAACAAATATGCAATCTTTGTTACTTACTGACTGGGTGGGGAATCTCGCTCAAGGTCTCCTCATATCAGTTATTGATGACAACCTTTCCTCTGGCCTCAATAAATAAAGCATTCATTTCCACTCAAAAATTCTTCAATTTAACTACATTTGTTTTCCACATCTTTCCAAGCCACTCTTCAGTTGCAAGCCAATTCACACACAGAACTGGTCCCATGTACCTTCTGTTTCACTCTGAAAAGATAGCTCCAACTTCCTGCCACCAGGTACAAATGAATTCCACTTCTGCACGATGAAATAAAGACCTTCCTGCTTCATCTCATGCTGTTGCTCAGGATGAATGCCTGTTGGACACCAATAGAGGTTGGCATTGACAACTTGCTTCCTATAAAGCTACTCCTCATCTATATATAGACATTGTGTATAGATACTGTATATAGACAGTAGGTTTTTACCCAATATTTTGGAGCAGAAACTCCTGCACATGTTCGCTCTTTCATTCATCTATATAATGTTTAACATAATACTGGCTTGGACTACCTCTGAGGTCACTAAGCTCAGAGATAAGTGTGATACTATCCACAATCAATAAATGGATGAATAAAACAATAAAAATGTTTTATTTGGCAAATTACAAGAGGCAATCAGTTAAATAAGGCACTTTTAAAAGTTGTATTATCAGTGCTTCTTTAGATGTATCTTCTCATCATCTGAATTCCATGTAGCATAAGGCATCCTTTTTGCCATTCTTATTTTGAGCACTTTAAGCCATACTGTTAAAATCAATGGGATTACTTGCATAGTTATTATTTATTTATACCATGCATAAAAGCGAACAGAGACAGAAGCTTCCTATAGCATGCTATTTTGTACATAGCCGGCAGTCTGTGACCTGAGGTGCTTACAATCAATTTAGATAAGGCAGATATACAGTGTGGGAAAGGCTAAATTTTATCAACAATTTCGAGCCAGTGAATGCTATACTAGTTCTTTTTTTTTTTTTTTAAAGAGGGGAACTAGAAAAAACAACAAACAACAAAAGAGAGATGATAAAGAAGAAAGGGAGTGAGATGATGAAGACAGGTATGGCACCACGCTGATAAGAGCAGACAAGGGCAGGGCTTAGAGTAAACAGCAAGTTTGATAGAATATAAAAAATTAGACACAAGGTCTGAAAGCCTATACAAGTACAATTGAATTTCAGTCAATATTGTGAATAATCAGAGTAATTGAAGTATTAAAAAATGACAAACAGCAGTTAATGTATCACGTGATACAAGACCAAAAACCCAAGTCACAACCCAGAGGTATTCACAGCAGGGCCTGGTGAGACAAATAATATAACAACCCATAGCCTCAAGTTTCTCAGTCTTCGATGCCTAGATATGTAGAGTGACTTTATGGGTCGTACCAAACAGTTTTCAAACCAGACTGCTTAGCCAGTCTACAACCACATTGTTATTCTGCTCTTGCATATGGGATGCATAAAGTATCAAACAGCTGTTAAAATGGGGCAAATGGGAATCATGGAGAGCCTGGGACACTGGGAACTGTTATTTGGAAATGGCAAGATGAGAGACTGAGTTGGACCTGACCAGGAGAAATGAGCAAAGTAGAGAACAGTACAGCTTTAAAGGGCACACTGTTAAGCAGGAAAACACGTGCCAAAGTACCAGTGCAATAGCTATGACAGACAAATTCAGTAAAGGGGTTGAACTGGAGGGTGGAAAAAAAAATCCAAATAGAAATTACAATAATTCAAGTCCTTGCCAAGTCTTGATAAAATATAAAGGAGCTGTTTGGGGCAGTGATTCTTACAAGTAACAAGTAATAAACATATAATCAAAAGAATCACAGAATTGTAGGGGTTGGAAGGGACCTCAAGATATCACTGAGTCCAATCCCCCTGCCAAAGCAGGCTCCCTAGAGGAGATCACACAAGTAGACTAAAGCACTCTGGTTACATCCATCACCTGAGCCTAAACTTAAATGAACAGATTCATAAGAACTGCTCCCAATTTCAGGTCTTTGCCTATCAACTTTAACTTCAGCACAGATATGTTTCTGCAGTCTGCTGCCACAGCTGCATACATACATGTAAAAAGAAGGGGGACAGGGTACATCCCTATTAGATCGACCTGCAAATATCAGTTTCAGATAAACATCTCAATCATCTTTATCTTGAGATAAAGTTCTGAGCTATTGCAGCTTGGGCTGAAGTGTAGCAGAATTTAATGCCTTTCACAGAAAGAGCACCTGGCTGACAAATCACACATGTTGCACTACGCTTCTTGAAATTACTCATTTTGGGCAATTATTTTTAGATTGCTTTAAGACAACCAGTTGCAATTCCAGGAACAAATACGATGCAGTCTTGCTGTGCACATACATGGGTATCAAAGCAGAAAGCTCAGCTTGGACAGGTTAAAGCAATGCTTGTGGCATGTACTGCAAGCACCAAAGCAAAAGAGTGGCTGGAAATTCTTGCCTGTAGTAGGGGGATGTTTTTCATACAAACTCCCAATACAAAGCTTAATTTCCGGTTGGTTTTTGTTGTTGTTTTTCCCTTAAAAGGTCTGACTTGTAGCCTGAAGCCACGGAATTTAACAAGTAAAAAAAAGGTGGATTAGTCCTTATCCTGAACATACCACGTTGATTTTTGTTTCATGTTCATCTCTGATGCTAGTTAGTTATATGTTAATGTTCCCCATTTTACCAAGTTCCTACTTTAGAAAATCCTGTAGAGGATAAAAAGTGCTCTAAAAGCACTTCCCTGAAGGACAGCCTGGATCCTGGACCAGATTACTTCACAGCAAAAATCCATCACCACCATTTTATTCACAAGTAGCTATGTGCACACTTTCTGACTTGTAGTAACAGATGCAAATACGCAAGTTGCACCAGAGGATACATTTGTCAGAGGGTGGAGCAAGTAATAATGTATGCATTCATTAGTACAGAAAATTAGGTTTTGCCCACAAGCAAAAGGCAATTTTCTTTTAAAAGCAGGTTTTGGTGGTCTATCCAAAAGGCAGCCACTGTCCTTTTGATGTGGACACATAGGATATAAGGAATGGTACAAGAACTTGCAGTGTGAGTGCAAGGAGTGGTTGCCTTTTGCACTTTTCACACACAAGTTTGTGAACAAGGTTGATGCATCCTCGGGCAGAAAGAATTAAGGCCTAGTCACACGCTCAGGACTCCAGCTCCCAGACTTATGTAATATCCAAATCGAAGATTCCATTAAAACCAACAAATTCTGGTCCTCTCGGTTGCAAAACCAGCAAAGCTGGAAATATTAAGTAAACGTCTGGTACTGGAGTAACTGACTCAGTGTATGTACCACACCTTAAGTTAAGTATTGCAACGCTGTAAGTAAACACTGCGCTCAACTCACAGGCCTGTTCCCCTGACTTTACCGTGCCCGGGCCACCACAGCAGGGCTCTGGCGGGGCCGGCCTGCCCGGTGCGGCGGGAAGGGCTCTTCGCAGCGCCGCCGTTCGGGTCCCGCCGTGTCTGAACAACGGAAAAGCGTTAGGAGAGAGCTGACTCGAACTACCTCGCCCGGGCCCGGCGCCCTCAGGGCTCGGGGGTTCTTCCTTATCACGCCTGTGAAGCGCCCGGAGGTGACAGTAACGCTCGCCGGAGCGGCCGCTGATGGGGGGGTGTCCCTTTCCCGCCCACATCACGGCGATAACGCACTGTACCCCGGGCGCCCCCCGGCCGTAACGGCAGGACCGCCGGCCGCCCTCCTCCCCCCACCTCAGCACTGAGGAGACGAGCGCGAAGCGCCCGCACGCCTTCCCTTTCTACTCGGCCCAGTCCCGCGGGCCGCCATTCGCCACACCCCGCCCGCCCACTCCAGAGCCAACAGGAACCGTCGAACGGTGTAAATGACAGACGGCGGCGTCCAACGAGGAAGCGTCTTATTACTGTGTGGCTCAGGCTCCGTCGGTATAAAGGCGGCCACGCGTTAGGGCTCTGGGCCGGAGAGTACGTGTCTCAGGGGGAGGAGAAGGTGGCGGCGGGGCCGGTGCGGAGCAGCCGAGCGCCGCGGGGAGGGGTGTCAGCTCCAGCGTGTGGGGGATTTTAATCCGATTCCGGCTGGCCCGGATTTTATTGGGAGCTGGTTTTAAAGTGAGTATGAGCGGGATGGCGGCGGAAAAGGGGGAGGGGCGGGCCGGGACCGGATCAGACCGGCCCAGGCGGGGGAAG
>VXBZ01000004.1:93981-163180 GCA_013399135.1 Heliornis fulica
CGAGCTTCCTTTTGTTGGCGCCATGTGGTGGCTGGGGGAGGGGCGGGGAGCGGGTTTGTTGCCGTCTCACGCTGTAAAATGGAAGGGGAGTGAGCTCGGCGCGCTTCGCATCCCGCGTTTTCCTCATCCATCCCTTTTTTAAGGAAAGGTGCGGGTGGAAGGAGTTGTTTTGTGTCTAGGGGGGTGGGCTGGCTCAAACTTTGGAGGGATTGCATGAGCGATCGCCACCGGCGTCGGTGTAAATGCAAACACGTTTTGTGTAAGGCTTAGGAAACAATAACGCTAGCTTTGGGAGCGAGTCGGGCGGGGTAGGTATTTTTGGAAGGAATAAAGGAAAAATCCATCGTGGCTGAGACGATGTGCGGTGCGTTTAAGGCAGCAAGAACGATTTTGGTGTACTTCTTTGCAGCATTGTCAGAAAACAGTTTATCTCTTACGAGTGATTTCTGGGGGAGGCGGCGTGGTTCTGCCGTGTTTTGGTAGTGGCATCCTTGTGTACGGAAGAGTCAGTCTTTCCTATCGGAGTTGATCTCCTTATGAATATCTGTGACTTCATATGTGCTTACCTGGAAAAATAACCTGCCTTTTTCTCAAGTGGGTCTTTGTTATTCACACTACCCCATGTATTTAGTTGGGACTCCCTTTGTTATCCCCGGTCCCTGAACCGGGGCATGTCCAGGTTGAACAGAGAGCTGAAACCAAAGTCGATTAGATTTTTGGCTGTAAAGGAAATACAAGACTTGCAAAAGTTTCCTACAAGCTAGAGCTGGATGAGCCTTTTGCAGAACCAGGCCTTTTAGCTGTATGTGGACTTTTTTATTACTTTAGTATTTTGCCCTGAAAAGTGGGAGAAAGTCTTTCCCTTTCTCACATAGGAGGCAACAAGTTTCAACACTAAATCTGTGTGAAATTAAACTTTTAACGAAAGCAATTAAAAATTATTATTTAGAGGTAATGACCTATGTGGAACGTGTATTGTTGTGCTCAAACAAGTGCTATCTAAGGCAGAGTTAAGGCAGGGTGCTGACAGAGTATTTTCTTAAGAGCTGAAACCTTTGATTTTACTCTACTAATGCAATGAGAAAGAGAGAAAGGGACATTTTAAGAGTGCAGTTGTCCAGTTTGTGCAGTGTTTGAAAGCAAAGCTAAATACTAGGAATTTGGCCTTAATTTCAAAGGTTCCATATTGTGCTATTTATATCTATCAGTCAATTATAAAACAAAGGACTGAATTACAAGATGCAACATCTCCTGTTGTGGTAAGAGATTAATTTAGCATGTGGCAATATCTGTGTGTACCACAGCCCCAACGCGATGGCATAAAGCAAATGTAAAACTACCTCCTGACAACTTCCTGTCATCCTTCAAGCACTGAATTTCTCTTCTGTAAGTGTAGTCAGTGCTGACAGGATATGGTATAGAAAACCACTGTCAGTGTGAGCCAGTCGTGCACATCAGTAAGGTGCTGTGATGAGGAATCCATGAAGTTACTATTCTTTCACCTGTTATTATCAATAAAAAAGCTTAGTAAACTTTGTAAGGCCTTTTCTGTAAAGATCTATTGTAATGGCTGCTAGAAGTGCACAGGCTTTACTTGGATCCTGTGTATCGTGCTGCACTTTCAGTTGAGTACACAGCTTGATCTGAAAAAAAAAGGGTTTAGTCTACAAAGGGTATGGTTTCATCCAGTTTAAGCAGAAAACCATAGCACCTACAGTTTCTCTTTCCTCATGATGCCTTTCGAAGATAAAAGGATGCTAGTTTTAGCAAATTGAAGCTGCACAGAAACACCAAAAGCCACTTCTATAACAGTCTAGTTTCTAAAGTGCTGCTGGTTTCTAGTGCCAAATCTAGGTTGCCTCTAAACAGAGTAATGACAACTTAAACTGCTTTAGTCTATAGTTAGATAAAAAGGTTCAACTGCTTTTAAAAACTTAGTTTGTTACCTTGGAAACTCTGAAAATAGAAAATACAGCTATGTTATTAATGTTTTCATTTGATGTGAGGCGTTTGAAAAGTGCCATATTGACGGGTCTAAGTTTTGTTAGCTTCACTTCTGGATTATAATTCACTAGCATATAGTTCTTTGAGATGCTTCACAGGATATTTTGTGTAGGGAAAGTGGGCAGGGAAGTACTGTATTGGCCTTTCACAAAAGTAAAGATTAATAGTGGGAGATACTCCTGCAGTACTGATGAAGATAGAACTAGATTCAGTAACTAAGCAGGAAAAAGTGCACAACATAGTAGTTAAGGCTGGTCCAAAGTCCCTTCTCTTGTGTGTGTGACTGTTCTTAGAGGTCACAGATACCTGGTTTCAATTCTGCAGGTAGCTCTTTGGACTGATTTTACAGCCATTTGTCCATGTCCTAAAAGAGCTGAAGTATTTTGCTTTTGATGCTTTATTCTATCCTGAATGCTTTCCAAGCAGTAGGAATGATCCTAGGTTCTTTCAAAACACTGAGTTGGCAGTACTTGATAATCAATATTGCTTTGTTGCAAATAACAGAACACTGCTGGAAAGAACATAAGCTACTGGTGAGGAATATGTTAGGCAATTTTCATTAGTTTCTATAGCCTGTAATAAACTTAAGGGTGTACTGTGCCATTCCCTCAAAAAGATGGGGGGGAGTGACACCCATCCTTGTGCACTCCTGTACATACAGTATCACTAGCTTTTTTGACAAGATGCAGAAGTGTTCAACTTTGACCATTTGGTCCAGTTTCTGACAATGCTGCTGAAGTGTGTACCACTGTGTGCATCTTGCTGCATGTGCTTTTCTCGAGTACTTCTTGAATCTAAATGGCTCTTGTTTCTTTGGAATTTCAGAAAGATGTTCGTTGGTGGCCTCAGTTGGGATACAAGCAAAAAAGACTTGAAAGATTACTTCACCAAGTTTGGTGAGGTAACTGACTGTACGATAAAGATGGACCCTAACACAGGAAGATCCAGAGGCTTTGGATTTATTCTCTTCAAAGAACCTGGGAGTGTTGAAAAGGTGAATATAAGATTCATATTTCAGATTCTTAACTTCTAGAGGAAACTTTGCAGCTTGAGTTAATCCTGTCAAACTACCTTTCAGGTTCTGGAACAGAAAGAACACAGACTAGATGGACGACTAATTGACCCCAAGAAGGCCATGGCAATGAAAAAGGATCCAGTGAAGAAAATATTTGTTGGCGGACTAAACCCAGAAGCCACAGAAGAGAAAATCAGGGAATACTTCGGAGAGTTTGGAGAGGTATTTAGTGTTCCTTTCCTATAAACTATAGCCTCCAGTTGCTGTTAACTAAAAATTTGCAAGCTGCTTAATGTATTGCTCTGTAAATGATCCAGAGGTTTTCCATTTTGAGAGCAAGGCAGATATGTACTGTGCTAAAAGCTAAATGCTTCATTGCTAGTTAGATACCTTTGCCTTTAACTCAAAACTGTTTTCTCTGAAATAAAAACTTGTTTTGAGTTGTAGAATTGAAACCTCTGGTCTGAAAGCTGGTGTTAGTGTAGAAAAAATATTGCAGCTTTATTGCGTAATGTATGTAGATAAGCAAATGGCATTTCAGATAGTAAAACAGAAAGTGTGTTTAACTGTTCTGCTTAAATACGAGTCTGAAAAAATATTTCTTGTATTTAGATTGAAGCAATTGAACTTCCAATGGATCCAAAGACCAACAAAAGGAGGGGGTTTGTGTTCATCACTTTCAAGGAAGAAGATCCAGTGAAGAAGGTTTTGGAGAAGAAATTCCATAACGTCAGCGGAAGCAAGGTATAAACTTTGACTTGCAAATCATTGTCCAAGTTTTAAAGCACAATATCACTAAATTTGTAATCTGAGAAGAGTTTTGTAGACTTCTGATTTCAAGGTACTCCAATTATGAGGGCAGTTTTATCATGGGGGTATCCTGGCATAAGTTCAGTCACAGAGGCCACCAAGGTTCTTTGCCATTACTTGTGGTTCAGGGGGCTTCTGTATGTAAGTTATTGAATTCCATTCTTGAAATACATGTGGAAGAACTGGCTTACTTACGTATCTAGCAATACAAGCCATTTCAACAGATACCTGTTTTCAGCACAGAGCACTTGCATAGAGTCATGGCTTACACACACACTACTTTCATAAGCAGCTAGCTGGAACTGTCTCTGTCTAACATGGGGACAAGTTTGTGTCTTAGAGACCCTGTGTTGCTAAAGCCTGGTCATATAAACCCAGTACAAGTATTCTGAGAGTAAATGTGTGCTTATGGCAACTTGTACCTGGTCATCTGGGCTATGTGAACTATTGTGAAAGTGGTGTAAGACTCTGTAAACATCTCTTGGGGTTTTTCTGTGCGAACAGCCAGTAGAGACTCATCTTAAGCTAGTCAGAAGAGGACTAGAGGCAAATGATGTGTGCTGGCTGGAGGTGCCCATCCCTCTTTCCCTGCTCCATGGCCAGTGCTAGTGCTGACCATATGCTAACTTCAAACTCCCTTTACATCTGGTCGTATTGTCTGATATAGTGACTTAAGATTGTGCTTCAAGATTGGTCTTGACAGCACAGAATAAACTTCGGCAAGCCTGATGCCCTGGTAGTTTTCAAGACAAGATAACTAGCCATAAAGTTTGTTTTCAGGAGAAATCTATGTGAAAAGAGAGAAAAGATATATAAAAGAAATCTTACCTGTGTATCTCACAACTATGGCTTGATTTTGTGTCATAGTAATAATAATAGCTTACCTTAAAGCTCCTGTGTGAAGAATTCCAAGCCAGGCTTGTTCAGGTGCTTCTATCACAGGCAGTAGGCTCCTTTCACAGGAGCAGTAGCTTTCATTTTGGACTATGCACAGATTCATGAACTAGGAAGCTGGCTGACAGCTTGAACTGCAGCTTGGGACCCTCTTGGAAATGCCAGTTTACATAATTTTTAGCTGTTTTTGCTATTTGATGAAATGATGATTTGAAGTGTTGGTAAGTGTATTGCACAGTCCAACACAGGTGCTCAGTGTGTAAGGTGTTATGAAGGTTGCCAGGAAAACTTGCTCTGGTGACTTCTTGGAGCCCTGTTCATTGAGTGCAACTCAGTTGAAGTAGTCCATGAACAACAACCTCACCTTAGAGGTTGTGCCAGGCTATAGGGCAGCCTCTGGCTTCTACAGGAGCCATGGCTGTGCTGAGGTGGCCTCAGCACCTCTCCCATGGGGGAGCTGATAGCAGGGAATAAGCAGCATTGGAATACTCCAGAAGCAGTGACCTACATTGTACAGCCAATAATGACTAACCTTTCTCTTCCACGAGGAGGTTGGTTGCAGGGAACAGGCAGTACAAAATAACCTGAAAGCAATGAGCTGCTCTGGATGGTTGGCAGTGCCTTACCTTTGCCAGGGTGGCACAATAACTCAGGTGCCTCCTCCTGGATGTGCATCAGTCTTGGTCCCATGGCAGAACACAGCATGTATACCTCCTTTGCCTCTAGAGTTACCTCTGGCTTTCCTAGGTGCTTAGGTTTGGGGCTGCTGCTATGAGACAGAATACATACTCATCCTTGTGTTTTGTTTTCAGTGCGAGATTAAGGTAGCACAGCCAAAAGAAGTATACCAGCAGCAACAGTTCAGTAGTGGTGGAGGAAGAGGTAGCTATGGAGGAAGAGGCAGAGGTGGAAGAGGCGGCGGTAAGTACTGCACACACTACTTTAGTATGGACACATTCTAAATAAGTTGTGTGTACTAAAATGGGATTTTGTGGATGGTTTTCCCTTCTATAGCTCAAAGTCAAAATTGGAATCAAGGTTATGGCAATTACTGGAACCAGGGTTATGGGAATCAAGGATACGGCTATCAGCAAGGTTATGGTGGCTATGGAGGCTATGATTATTCAGGATATGGGTATTATGGATATGGACCAGGCTATGATTACAGTAAGTAAAGAGAACTGTATTGGGTATAAGCAAGCGTAAACTAATTAGCAGTTTAATGCATTTGTTCTCTTGTTCATAGGTCAAGGCAGTGCAAATTATGGGAAGACACCAAGACGTGGTGGTCATCAGAATAACTACAAGCCATATTGATCAAACTTATTCAGGTATGCAGTGGCATGGTCTCTTTTGGAAAATGACTGCATAGGTTTTGTATACAATGCTGTAGATGGCTATTTCAGTTCTGTACCAAATTTAACTTTACAATAAATTTCTATGGCCTGTTAAATGTGCATCTTACTTGGAAGAGCTCCCTGGAAATGTTTTACATGTTTAATACTTACAGATAACTAGTTGTCTAGACAGTGTGGTGTGTAAATTTCAGCTTTGCTGAAGATATTAATTAATGATTTTATTAATAGGTTAAACTGAAACTGATTTTGAGGGTCTGCTTAAAGCTGCAGCTCTTCATCTAGGGACTGCCTCTTGGAGTTAACTATGGACTCTGCATTACTCCAGTTGTACAGAATGAGATGCATCTTAGGGAACCAGTGTCACTTTCCACCTTTTTATTTTGTATTGTTTTTGTGTCATACATTTCCTGTAATGGAAGTGTTAATTTTACTGTACTTTTTGGTACCTTTTTGGAATCTAATGTATTGTAAGGTATTTTACATGTGTTCTGATTCACCATGACATGGATATTGAAGCTATCCTAGCTTTTGAAATAAAAAAGGCGTAATCTAGTGTCTTGTGCCATTCTTTAGCTTATGTATTAGTAAAATGCCAGTATACTGTTCCCAGAAATTAGTTCATGGCAGTACCTCGATAGGTGAAGAGTTGTGATTAATGTTTTTGAACTTAAATCTAGAAGGCTGTATTGGTAGTTGTGCTCATTAGCAGTTAAGTGGCAGCTAAAAACTGCAGCCACTTCTGCCTGGAGGTCATGGAAGAGAGAGCTTGTGTGTGGAAAGCCACAGCTGTTGTGGAGGTTATGCTGGTGGCTCTTGTTCCAGACAAGCAGAGGCTCAGTGTAACTGTTAGTGTCTGCATTGTAGGGCTGTGCTAGGAGAGGCCAGAGGCCCAGGTTTCAGGTAGGGTTTTGGAGTCTAGACAGCACAGCAGGAGGAAGCTGAAAGGTGTGCAGGAAGCTAGCTGCACTTGCTTCATGTCCCACTGTTTTGAGTAAGACTTTTTGACAAGTTGTTAACAGTATGCCTACCTGCCATGAGAGACAGGTTAGACATTAAATTACCACTGCAAAGTCTGATTAATTTGCAGCCTTCTTGTATATTAAAGTCTAAAAACTTTCCACTAAAGTTGTGGAGGAAGAGGAACAACAAAGCTGCTTTTAAAGAGGCAGCTCTCTCTGCAGAGATGAGTGACCAGCTGAAAATATCCTCTCCTTTTTCTGGATATCTTACCACTACTAAGGCAATAACTGTCATGTTACTGTGATTTGCCTGTCTTGCAGCAGAAAAGTCCCACTCTCAGACTTACAAATAAGTAGCAAGTGCTGCTCCACAGAGTAAAGTTCCAAAATTCATTGCAGTAGTCAGTGTTGATGGTTGCTTTTCCTTTTAGACCTAACATACCACAGTGGTTTTGCTTGTAACCAATCCTATACCAGGAGTGGAGTCACACCAAGTAACTAAGACAAACAGATGTTACTAGTAACCTTTACTTTTTTTTCTTAACAAGGGATGTAGCTCTTCCTACAGGAACTATAATATGCTGCTCCCTGCTGGCTGTCCTTGAAAAACTTACTGTGAAGTTTAAAATCTGAGTTATGTGGAAATAGCAAGTATAAACTGATGAATCAGATATTAAATCTGATATCTGACATGACAGCTTAATACTCCAGCTATGGAGTTAATGATTGACTTAACTTGCAAATAAATTGCAGCCCACTGAAAGAAATGAGTACAGTATTTAAAAGTGTTACTGTCTCAAGACTGAGAATTGAAATGTTTTACTTGACTGCATACTCGTTAGAAGGGGTAGCAGAATATTCTTCTAGAATTTGCTGTTTCAGCAGCAGGGAATTTGCATAGTATCAGGACTGTACTGCTGCAGTGTTCTGGCTAGTGTATTAGTAGTTTGTCAGCTTTTTTGAAGTTTGCCAGTTTTTTGGAAGTAGGTTCTTTGGAAATGCTTGACAGGTGGTATGGCCTCAAGCAGAAATTGAGGATATTGGTACTTAAATGCAGAGCTGGCTTTCTCTTCTTTGCATGAAAAATTTGTGGTACAAAGAACATTTAACTGCCTGGTGAAAGCAAGGGCTTGTACACAAGGTTGTTGCTTTATGGCTGTAATATACTCTTACTTTACTAATCCTACTTGGATATTTCTTGAGGACAGAGTATTTTGTAAGGATTGTTTTGGGAGCTGTCTGTTCCTCATGCATATGATATAACAAATTTGGGACTGAAGTTTTTTTACTCTTTCTGGCTACAAGGCTGTTGAATATAGTGCTGTTAGGGATCTTGTGGTTAAACTAGCTACTGAAACTGGTCAGGGGAGCCTGGGAAGGAATGGGTGTACTGACAGCTAGATGGTGTTTACTATAGGTAGCAGCAGATAAAAAAAAAACCCAACAAACCAAAACCACTGGCTTATCTTAAATTTTCAAAAAGTTACAACCCGAAAGAGCATGAATTTTGAAAATGTAAAGTAGCTACTAGCAATATATTCCTTTATGATCAGATTTCGATGCTGTTTTAAATAAGCCAATTCAACACTTTTTGCAGAGTTGAAACAAGCTCTTGTAAAGTTTATTTCTCTTAAAGTTTTTACTAGTAACAAGACAACTAAAAATAACAATCAAAGGCAACTTATCTGGTCTAATACATGCTAGGATGAAGATTAAATGTGCATTATTATAGTAGAATAATGTTTCTTAGTGGTAGATCTTGAACATTGTTTGAAACCTATGGAAAAAAATGTTATGGTTTTTTTTGTGAAAGCATCATTAAAAAGTGTCTATTCATTGCCTCCTTTTCGCTTACATTATATGTAAGTGTCATAGTAGTACTGTACTTAGGGGTTTTTTGCATTCCTGGTTTCCTGTAGAAAATAAAGGCATTTTTCTTGCTTAATTTAGCTTGCAGACACATTAAGTCATTAGGCCTCCTAAGTTAAACTTTCACTGTTAAGTAATCTTTCTGTTCTCAAGAATAAGTAGTTCAAACAGCTGTATGTCTTTCCATTAACTTGCTAAATAAAATATTAACACATTTTTCTTGTGCCTGCTATAGTAATATTGCATTGAATTAAAAGCATCTTTCCCCCTAGCCCAGGGCCATAGCACTATGAATGTAAAATGCAGTGATCAGTGATCGAGGCCACTGATCTTTACATTGATTACAGTGAATCCTTTAGGTTTGTGCCTATCCAGGTACCTAGAGTTGTACTGGTCAAACACCTGGACATCTTTTAGTTGGAATAGGCATCAGCAGTACCCAAGGGTGTTGTTAGTGAGGTGTTAACTTGTAAGTGTACACTGTGAAACTCATGAGTGTATGGGAAAATGAGCTGTAGCTAGATGTTTCTGCAAGCCAGACCTGATACTGAGATTTGCAAGGCTTGGAAGACTAACAGGACTTGGTCTCACTGGTGCCACAAACTTGTGATCATAGGGATAAATTAAAGGTTATGCATGAAATGTGAAGTAGTTAGAAACACTGGAATCTGAACAAAAGGCAACAAATGCTAAGTCAGATGGTAGTAAAAGTACTGTTTATAACTCTTCATAAAGCTGTTAGTGTAAGTGGAGGTTCTTAAACTGTGGTTTGCAGATCATACAGTGCTCCTGCCCTTAAGGCAGTTCAGGGGAGACTTGCTGAGAAGAGTTATGCAGGTGGAACTCTGTCTGGAGACTTGAGCAGCTAACAATCTATTACCATGATGTGCTGGTTATCTGCTAACAAAATCTATTACCATGATGTGCTGGTTATCTGCATGCTGAGGGCTAAAGAAGCAGTGTGTGCTGTGGTGGTAGGTGTTTGTGGGATGTGCTGGATCTAGTTTCCAAACAAATGAATACATAGTGCTATCAGAAGTATCAATCTGATCAAAGGTAGCTATGAATGCCAGATGTACACAAGTCTGCTCTGTGCTTCTGGATTGCCAGAAAATCCTGCAAACTCCCAAGTAAAAGCATCCCTGAGGAAGTTTGGTCCTGTTTTGCTGCCAGTGGCAATGCTTGTTAAGTTGTGTTTAGGAACCTTAGCTTTTAAATAGTAAATGGTAAATAAAAATAAATACCTTCTTAGGTAGAAGTGGTGGATGTTTTCTGTTTCTCCATATCTGAAAGAGATGTTAAGTACAACTTAGCAAATTTTGAGACAAGCTTTTGGACTAACCAGTTAATGCTGAGCTGGCAAATGCACATAGATTATAGCTGTCAGGAAATGAAATTTGGACAGCTTTTACCAGTTCCCTTGTTTAAACAGGCAAACACTTGAACCACTGCCCAGATAAAGTTATTGGAGTAAATGGTTTTGTCGAAGAACTTTGAGTTACTCTGTTTTAGAAATTAAGGCTAAACTTGGACAGTCTTCACAATCCAAGTTTAGCCTACTACTATCTTGGGTCTATTTTAGCACTTCTGAAAAGCAGGCTCAGGGGCTTAGCATTGGCATCAAGGCAATTTTGATTTGTGCTACCTGTTAGTAGTGTGTCAATCGTGTCCACCACAAATTTTGCATCCTCCATACTGAAGCACATTGGTGGCTTGAATTTAAGCACATTTCTCCCAGGCCCATCTGTACTCAGTATAATATATTCTTCCTTAAGTCTGGAAAGAGCAGTAACAAAGAATTATGTTTACCTTTGCATATAGTTCAAAAGAACATAGAAGCATCAGCAAGCAGGCTATCTAGACACAATGCCTTTTGCACTGAGTTGTATCTTTTTCTGCTAGTTGGTTCTATTTCAGTGAGTACTAAGTAGCAAGGTTGTTTTGTAATTGTGTGCCTGCCTTGCACAGGGAGGAAATAAGTGATTGCTTCTAGTACCTTGTTATTAGATGCTCTGCTTCTTCTGTGGCTGGGGTTCTTTTTGCTTGATCCTTGATTAAATCCACTCCAATGAATAAGCCAGAACCCCTTAAAAAATAATAGTCACTCTGTGAGAAAGAGGAACTACAAGTGAGCTAAAAAAATACAGAAAGCTTTACTACATGAGAATTACTGATTAAAAAGCTATTGTGGTTCTGAAGAAATGTTGTAATACAGCACAGACTTTTACCAACCCAAAATGGCAGCACAGGACATGGATAAACATCCTGGATTTTCTTTATCCAGCTTATTACACAATTTGAAGTAGGAGTTCAGATCAGAAAAGGGGATCCCTTTAGCAACTAATAAACCAACAGAGCATGCTTGGAGTACCAAGTATATCAGACTTCTGCTAAGCTCCAGTTTGTTTTAATCTTAAAAACCTAACCATACAAATGCAGCTGAAAGTATAAATATGGCACCAATACCTGACATCACCAATGATGGGATGCTTGATTTTCTGCTCTTTGAGTAGCTTCATCAAGAAGTTGCCTACTTCATTGGCATGAGCCTGAAGGTGTTCCTTCTCAATAACATCTAACACAGCCAATCCAGTGGCACATGAAACAGGGTTTCCTCCAAACTGAGGTCAGGAAAAGTACACACAGAGCCAGGGAAAGGGGAGAAAATTAAGTGTTGTCAGTGAAAGTGTGGCCTCTGTGTCCTGATAAACACCCTCCATATCAGAGCCAGTAAATAGTTATATATAAAACAGCAACTCTGTGGGTGATAAAGAGTGCGGCATGATAATCTAATGTTAATACTTGTATATAGAAGGAGAGTTTAGCCACATTTTTACTTACTGTGTTAAAATATTCCACTCCTGTGGCTGCAAACGCTTCTGCAATTTCTTTTGTGGTGACTACACAGCCAATAGGGTGCCCATTTCCTATGGGCTTTCCCATAGTGACAATGTCAGGTATAAAATCTTCTCCTTGAAGCTGGAAGGCCCAAAAGTGCTTGCCAACCCTGCCAAAGCCAACTTGAATTTCATCAGCAACAAATACACCTCCTGCCTTGTGCACATGCCTGTAACATAACAGATTTCTCTTAAGAGGAAACCACATAATAGGCATTGTTTAAGAACATGCAGAAAGCATTACCTTGCAAACTTGCAGAAAACAAACTTATACAGGCCTGTATTCTACTACTATGTGTTTAAAAAAGCAAGTCTTTACCATAACAAAGTTTGTTTTTAATGTGAAGGCTTAGGCCATTTCCTGCCTATCAAGCTATATGCCACAGCAGGCAGAGAAATTCTCTTATCTATATTTAGCAAGTATGTTAAATTTAATAGTTAAGATAATGAATGACCACTTACTCTGCAGCCTTCTGAAAATATCCTGCTGGTGGAATGATTTGACCACCCACGCTCGGCAGAGATTCAACAAAAAATGCAGCAATCTGAAACATATGTAGCATGTAATGTTTTGAACCCAGTACAGAAAGTTGTGGAAATTGTGTTCATTAATTAACAAGCTCTTTGTCATAAAATGGCTCCTGCCAGATTACCTGATCTTTGCTTTTTGACAAGCCTGTGCCGTTTAGCTCAGTAATGCTGAGCATTGGCAGTCAGCTACGCTCAGTTCCAAGGCAAGACAGATGGAAAAGGAATTAACTTACCTTTCTGTTTCTCTTCTGTGCTTGCTCAATAATGTTTTTCACTTCATTAGCATAGGCTGTTACTGAATCTTCATGGTCTTCTCTGTAGAGTCCTCTGTAGGTGTCTGGAACAGGAGCCTATGCAAAGAAATGGTATCCTATATTCAGTATATAGAAAACAAGACTTGTTTAAATAGGCAAGAAGTTGATAGTTACAGGCTGAAGTACATACCACATGGACCCATTCCTTCTGTCCTTCTAGATTTCTGAATTTATATGGGCTTATGTCAATCAAGGATGTCAGATGTCCATGGTAAGCACTTAAAAAAACAATTAGCAGAACTAAACAGTAGTTTCCTCAATATCAAGAATTCTTTAGGATTAGATCAACGTTACTGATAGCTAAGGAGCAGCTGGGCTCTGTCACCTGGTGGGAACAGTCACACTTCAGCTGAGAGATGCTATTTCTATCCATTGGTTCAGCACTATTTGGGCTGTTTTGCACACCTTGACTATAGGGGACAGTACTCCTTGTCACTACTGGTTTGCCAGGGCCACTGGGGAGACTCACAGCAGTGTGAGTCATGAACAGTATTCAGGTTGCAGAACAATGGAAGGGATGTGTCTCCCAACTTCTGACTATTCTGCCAACAATGGAGTTTTTGGTCTCTCAGCATTCCATTATAATATTTGAGCACCACCTTCATGGTAGAAGTCCCTTTCCTCAGATTCTTTTTTTCTTTCTTTTCCCTGTATACATCTTCAGGCCTGGCTCCATCTCTGCTGTTCCTTCTCATTAGACAATGTTTGTTACAGAAAGATATCCCTCTAGCTGTCTCTACAGCTATGTCTTTAAAAACAAATGTAATTTTCCTAATTACTTATGGCTCCCTACCCATCATAGCTGGCCTCCCTCCAGAATGTTAATGTATATTGGGTAGTGGCCAAAAGACCCCAGTCTGGACACAAGTCTCTGGGCTGGTGTGCAGAAGAGACTTTCCTCAACATCCTGGTTACAGTCTCTCTACTTCAACAGATTTTCAGCTACTCTGATCACAAACCAAAACTGAGCCTTGGTTGTGCCCCACATTAGATAAAATTGCCACCATACTTACTGGTCTAAAACTATAACATCTTCATGTTTTGTATACTGTCGTGCCAGCCTTAGGGCAAGATCGTTAGCTTCAGATCTAGAATTGAAAAACACAGTCAGTGTTTCATTGTGGATGACAGTTCTGAAATTCTGACCCTCCCTCTGCTGGCTCTGCCTGCAGAGAACAGGCAGAACTCTATGCATGTTGCTCTCAGATCCCTTAGTAACCAGCACTCAGTAGGTAGAACTGTTCACCAGAACAGAATTCATCTTGGAAAGCTGGAGTACAGAAAATAATTTAAACCCAGCTTTTTTTTTTTAAATGTATTTCTTAAGCTGTTTGGGAACACAACCCCTGCCCCAAGCAGGAACATGCACTGTTGCATTTAATTTGGATCACAGAAGTCATTCCCAGTTCAGCCTGCCCCGAGCAGAAACATGCAGTGTTGCACAGAAGTCATTCCCAGTTCAGAAAAGCCAAGTCAGACCAGAAACTCATACAGTACAGTCTTATGTTAATGTTTTGTATTCCAAAGCCTTATAAACAGAATAAACCCCTGCTTAAATAAACCACTAGTTTGTTTTCCTGATAGCTTGCTAAATGGGAACTTCAGAGTCTCTGAAGTTTTAAAAAGAATCCCAAGTTTCTTCAAAACCCCCAAACCATTATTAGACAACATACAGTTATTACACCTGTGCAGTTTGCTGGTGTATCTTTATAAGACTATTGCAAGCACAGTATCAATCCTTGCTTATCTAACTTACCCAGAATTTAAAAAATAAAAGATGCATAACTTCTCAGGTAGTGTTTTGGAAAGTCTCTCTGCATAATCAACCAAGTTGTCATGAAGATAACGAGAATTTGTATTTAACAGTTGATTTTGTTCGTGAGCCGCTTGTACTACATCAGGGTGACAGTGTCCAACTGCAAGAGAATGTGGAGAGTGGTTTGAGAGTCCTGCCATATTACCCAGTGTGTATTAACATGCACATACTGACTTGACATGTGTATTTTTCCTGTTAGTACAGAGTTAGCATTGCTGATGACTATATTTCATCAGTGGATCATTAATTACATCGTCAGCAGAAGACAATGCCAGTACATCTGAAAAGCTTTCACTTGAAACTTATTTTTTTCTCAAAGTTTGAAATGGCCTGTTACTTTTTTTTTGTTTGTTTGTTGTTGTTTTTTGGTTGTAGTTGAATTCTGGAAAGTGATAGGCTAAACCAAATTCTTTCTAAGTTGATGTTTGGATTTAGACATTTCTGATAGGTGCTTGGGTAAATGTAGGTAAACTTTACCACTGAAGAGGTACTGGCCCTGCAAGGGTAGTGGCTGCAAGTCAGTGCTTGCACTGACTGGTTGGAGAGATCTCAAATACTGTGAGAAACCATCAGCTCCTTCATAATACACAAAGACAGCACCACCCAGAGCAGTGGTGTTGTGGCTACCCTTAGCAGTAACTTACATATAGAATAAACTGTTAAGGCATGTGTTAGTCTTACAGTTAGGTGCTGTACTTGAGCCTTCCTGGGGAAAAAAAATCTGTAAATTTTAGCTAAGTGTATTTCTAGGAAGACAGAAAGGAATCAAGTCTGAAAAGCACAGTTGTGTGCACAGAAATTCAAATAAGAGCCATAATTCCCTAACTATAGACACAAGAGGGATTTCTTCCACTTTTCCAACTTAGCAACCCTTCTACCAACAAAAACCAGCAGCAGTAAAAAGCACTTGATTGTCCTTGCCCTGCTTGGAAAGGCATGGTGTGAAATGACGTGACTTGTAACTTACCATGAGCAACGTTGTTTATGCAGTCGAGGTACCGTCGTCCATTCTCATCGTACATATACTGGCCTTCTGCCTTCACGATCTTCACTGGGTCGTTGGAGAAAAACAGCCTGCAAGAAGAGCTGTGGCAAGCATCAGAAAACAAAATGAATGTTAGTGCATTTTCAAGTTAGTGAATTTTCAAGTTGCATAGTTTATTCTGCTGGTAATATCTTTGGTTCAGCCAAAATCAAGAGATGTTTCCCCAGTTAGATGGCACATGCTGACATGCCAAATCTGGACCCTAAAACAAGGGTTTGGATAGGAAGAGAACAGGCCTTGTGCTCTAACTGAATACTCAGATCTTGTTAGATTTTAGGGGACAAATGTTGCTCCAGAACTGAAAGTCCTTCACTGGGAATCTAGCCACAGCCCCATGTAATCAGGTGTACTTCCACAGTTTGATCCACTCTTGCCTACAGCTCCTTACTGGCTATGCTGTCAGCACTTTGTGTTTGTAAAATGTTCTTTGGTGCTTCTTACCTGGTGAATCTTTTTGTTCTATTCCATTCTTGCTGAGTTCCTCGTTTTCCATATAGCATGGTGTGGGTGACGGTTACTTCCTTGTACAGCTTCCCCAGTCTAGCCAAAGACTTGGGTGATAAGGCTGGGTTTGCTTATATGTGTTTGGTTTGACTTTTTTTTTTTAAATTGCTTAATAAGTAAAATTGAAAACACGTTTCCCTAAGCAGGAGTTGCAGAGATGCCTCTAAAAGGCAATGCCAATCTTTCATGCTATGTTTAGTAAAAAACTGCCTATACAAAAACCAAAATAATTTGACCAGAAGTAAAAAGTCATTGTCAAAGCAGGGGGAGGGGGAGGAAATAAAATAAGAAACTGCTTCGCTATCCCTCCCCTACAGCAGTCCAGTAGCTGTGGAATTGTGAGCTGGCTGTAGAACGGTTTTTTTTTGTAAAGTTAGCATCTGTTGAATCTGCTGTCAGGGTAAGAAAGCATCTCAGAGAGGCTGGGTCTTTGTTCCCAGGGACAGAGCAGATGCACTAGAAAGGGATGAAACAAGCCAAATGGTCTTTTACGGCATGTTTCTGTTCCAGCTTTTACTTTCAGCCCAACTTGCGGGTTCATAAAATAATTAACAGCTTCTAATATTTACGATGCAGCATGTAAGATTCCTGCAGTTAAATACACGGAGGGAGCTGGGCTGCCGTTCCCGTAGCAGCCTACAGCAGTAACAATATTTGAGGTAACACGAGGAACTGTGGCAGTTTCCAACCGAGTCCCATCCTCCGGTCCCTCAAACGGGCCGGGCGAGTGTGCGGTGGTGGCCGAGTCGGTGGTTCCCCCCGGCCGAGTGGAGCTGCTTTCCGAGCGGTTTCACCCCGCCGCGCTGGGCAGCGCCCGTTGGTACCTCCTTAAAGAGGAGGTTAATTTACCTAATTGCCGTTCATTAGGCCAGGGAAGTCAGGCTTTGTACGCTCTTGTTAGTTGGAACCGGGACTTGTGGCGAGGCTGGTGGGGCTGCCCGGGAGCGGCGGCAGTGGCCGAGGTTCAGGCAGACCCCGCTGCTCGGTGTAGGGGGGAAGGGAGCAGCCGGGGCCGCTCCCAGCCTGCCCCGCACAGCCACGTCAGCCCGACGGCAGCGCTCTCCCGGCTCCGCGGGGCTCCGGCGCCTCCCCGGCCGCGGCACTTACCCGATGAGCCGCCGCCTCAGGGCCAGGGTCTGCTGCCGGGAGCGCTGCGCCGGCCTCATGGCCGCTCTCGCCGCCTCGGAAGGGCGCGGGGTGGCAGGAAAGGTACCGCGCGTCGTTCTCGGGCCACCCCGCCCGGGCCGGGGAGGAGCCCGTCCCCACGGCGCCCCCTGCTGGCGCAGCGCTGCCGCGGGGCCGGTGCTGCCGCCTGCCGGGTAGGAAGCGCGGCGGTATNTCGGGGCGGGCCGCGCTGGAACTGCGCCCGTTCCTCCCAAGCCCAACACCCCAGACGTGGCTTTAGGGCAGCGGGGGTCGCAAGGAGCAGGGTGACTCACCCGAGCTGTCAGGCGGCGAGGGCGGACGTGTCGCTTGGAGCCGCAGGAGCGAGAACTCCATCCCCGAGGTCCCGTGGCAGAGGCAGCATCCGATGGGGTCCTGTGTGTTACAGCCCAGCCCCAGCCCGGCTCCCAGGCACCTCAAATGCATTAGCAGGTTTTGAGGACTCTTCGGGATCATTATTACAGCTTTATCATAATACTCTCCCCTTTTGAAATGTTTGGCACATCATGCAAGCTTATTTTGCAGTTGAAAATAGTTGGAGGTGGTAGCCTAGAGGTAACTTACACATCGCTGTGTAAGCAAAAGCAAGCACAAACCATTTATAGTGGTGTGACAGATAGGCAGGATTGGCTACTTAAAAGGCAGCCCCTAGGATAGGCAGCAGTTAGGATTAAAAGAGGAAATGCTATCATCAGATTAGAACGGTCATTCCTCCATTCCTGTTTGATCGGAACTGCTTAAGGGACCTCAGGAAGATAAAGAACCAGAACGGATGTTCCGGGGTGGGCTGAGGTCTCTGGCACTGTGGGTGCTGTATCCCATAACCAAGTTCACAAACTTAACAAGCTCCTTTCCAAAAGATAGCAGGTGTTTTCATTTCCTTCCAAGTACACCTTCACGTTCTTCTGTTTTAAGATGACAATATCTGTAAGAAAGCTCTGGAAATGGAGCAGACCCTTTCACAACCAAACCCTTGGCAGACTTTGTTACTGACCAGATATGTATGTCAGTAGACATACACCAGTAATTATCTCTATTTGCAGTTATTTGATAATCACAGGAGCAATTTTAAGTTGTGTAATACAGAGAATTCAAATTGCTGCGTGCTTAAAGTCAGATTGAATTCAGGAAGTCAAACTCAATTGTTGCATAAAAGTCAGGTTTTAAATAACAAAAGACAGTGGAGGAAAAGTTAATAATGGCTGTTAATCTTTATTTGAACTCTTGTCTAGTTAAGATATTTACTAGCTATTTATAACAACCTGAACATTTACAATTTGGAAAGTTTTTTCTTGGTTACAAATGCAGAGTTCATTATACATATTCACACAATTATAAAAGCAATCTGTACAGAGAGACCATTTAAAAAAATCTAGTCTTTGCTTTTACTATGGAAAGCACAAGAAAAATATTTTTGAGGTCTCAAAGTAACGTACTGTCCATTACAGTTTTAAACTAGGAATACATGATGCAGTACTAATTAATACCATTTTAACGTGTTTAAACATTGGATAAGAAATACTGTTATTAATGCCTTCATTTTTAAAGTAGTTGTTCCCCAAAGAAATGAGTAAATAAAATACTTTTCAGGGCACATACATGATTAAAAATCACCAGCAGTTTGCAAACAGACATGTAAAGTAACATATTCTGTATTTTTATTAACTATATAAATTTCTTTTCAAAGGTGATACATTTTACAGAGATTTAGTCAGATTTGTATAAAATACCATGCAAATTCATTCAAAACAAAACTCATTTTCACCAGGTGTCCAGTCTGTGCCCTCACACACACACACACACACGAACAGCCCTTTCTCCTCTCAACAGCCTTACTGGAGTGATGCAACCACTCACAAAAATAAGGGACACTTGCATAACATGGTTGAGGATTAAGCCCTGTCAGCATAATTTCAGAACAAAAAAGGGCCAGATAAAGCTCAATTTGCAAGTATTTTACTAAACAAGTACACAAAATAAGTGAGGTTTAAATTTAGATTTATAAATACCAACAGGTAGTTCTCAAATTCTATTGTTTCAGAAATGCTAACATACATGCCAGTTTTTAAATTATTTCTATGTCCCAAGTAATTTATTGGAACAGAGCAGGTGGCTTTCAGTTTTGACTGTGATACTTTGTGGTGAACATTCAGCATAGTGAATATTTTTGATTGCTTTTTTAAGATACCAGGGAAAAAATCCCCAAGTAGTAGCACAAAAGGTTGCTTAGAACTTGTCTATGAAACTGCACTCTGTCTATGAAAATAACCTGCAAACACAACAGCAGCCCAACTCTCATTCTCATGCATGACAGTTTGCTACCTCTTCTGCTTAATTCAGAAATCCAAAGCTTTTGCTTTGCCAAACCAGCTCCAAATTCTTTTTATGTCATGCAGAAATGCAATTCTGACGTGCATCCACCTTTACTTTAAAACATAACTTGAAATGCACCGTTCAGAGTTAATCTGTGTTTAACAGCATATACAAAAGCAGCAAGTGGTATTGTGTCATTTGCAGATATTTGGGACACCTCTATTTTCCAAGTTTCTGTTCCTTAATATCAACATTATATAAGAAGCCACACACAGACACACAAGCCAGCTGACTGTCCCATGAAACTGCACCACTATGAGGCAACTTCTACCAGAACTTGGTGAACAGGGATTGATTGTTGTCCTAAGACACAGGAAAACCGCAAATGTTAATCATGTATTTCTTACTCCACTCTCTTGTCAATAATGCCACTTTTAAGCATTGAAAACTCATGTTTCCCAGCTTTCCTGTGGTTTTTCCCCAGGCTCTCCACAGTAGTATAGACCCATACAATCTATTAAGTTCTCCTTCCATTCATTTCTAAGTGACAGGTTTTCAGCACTTACTTTAGCTTAGATTGCACAACAGTTAGTAGGCATCCCTTTTCCTGTGCCCTCTAATTGTACACAAACATATGGAAAAAGCTGAAATAGTTCACCTGGGGACATCAAGATACCAAATGTAGTTTGTAGCTTAAAAATGTAAATTATAATCAAGGAAAACAAAGTTTAGAAAGTGAACTGTTTACTCACTGTCTTGCTTCCATCTGCAGTAGTAGGTGTGCAGTGTTTCAAACCGTACTAGCAGAGGTCAGGACACAAATAAATAAAAGGAAGGTGACTCCAGTAAATAACAGACTGGACTAACTAGTGTCCAGATGTTTCCTCTCCCCTGTCTTTCCTCACCCCACCCCCATCACTATTGCAAAGGGTTCAAGAAACAGCCTTACAGAATAAATGCTCTGCTGTAAGGTTGCCAAGGCCAGCATGTGCCACAGTGAGTGTGCTGGCAAGCCAGAGTGTCTTGGGCCTTTTGAGATCTATCCAGATACTTCACCAATTTCTTGAAAATCATTCTGGTTAGAAACCCAGAAGGCTGGCTGTGTGACTAAGCATGTCTGCAGGTACTTCACAGGTAAAGCTTCCAATTAGTAAAGCAGTATGGAAGTTCTACACTCACCAAGGACACTCCTGGCTGTGGTAGGGCATGTTGGAACCAAACTGACAACACCTAGAGTATTTGTGCAGGATAAGGGGGTGGGGGGCATGGATATTTTCCCACTATGTTATTAACATGTTTACATATTACAAATACAAATAAGTTGTCTGTAAAGAAAATAATTCAAAATTTCCTGTGCTCTAAAACTTAGAAGTGAAAACTTTACAGGTAACCTACTGCAGGTAGATTTTGTATGCTTAATGTTTTCAATGGTTTGGGCAGAAATGGGACCAAAAAACCAAACCCCAAAGAAAGTGAGAAAATGATGGTAATTCCCTGTAAAGGGATACCAAATTTGGAAACAAGATTGAAGTTTCTGTGCACTCCAATTTCACAAATTCCTACCTGCATAATAGAGTTACACAAAAGGTGTGCCCGTCCCTAAGTGTGCTGGCAGTCAGGGGACAGGGTCACAGCGTAAAACCTGCCCTAGTATAAAATAAATTTCTCCATTAAAAACAGTTCTCCTGTAGAGGGCAGGATTAAATCAGTACTGCACAGCCAGCAGACCTAACCTCTGATATACTTTTATAATACATGCTACATTTACAGGCTAGTAAGGCACAGTTATATTGGCCGAGGGTGGCTATTTACCACTGCCATAAAGCTGGAAATTTCCAGAATTGTAATATTTTTGCTAAGCTCTGCATGACAGCTGGGTGAGCTCCTGCATTCTGGCCCAAGAGTCTGCTGCTATGTCTGTAAATTCAGACTGCTCCGAGCTGTGGGCTGGCAGGACAGTAGCCAATGTGTAATCCTTGCTGGTGTGATGTAGTTCAGTGTTGTTACAGCCAGCACATGTGCTCAGTGACAGCACAGCTGAAGTGGGACACCCGTCCCTGCTTCTTGCAGGGGGGGAAAGAAGCCACTGAATGCAAATGCTGGCTTTCTGGCACAAAAGCCTTGGTCATCACAAACATGCTTCCTAGGCAGTACATTACTGTAACAGTCTTAAACCCGTGGGGTTTTAACCTGTGGCTCGTTCTCAAGGGAATACTTGTAATCATTGCATAGGATGAATCAAACTGCTAAAACTTCACATGTGTTTTGCTCATTTGCTTAAGGATTTAAAATCCTGATTTTATGAAGTTACAGAGGACAAAAGCACAGCACACCTAAATATTTAATCTTTTGGTTTCCTAAAAAGAGAACACATCAGAAAGTAACCTGATCTAGTTGGGGGTGTCCCTGCTTCTTGCAGGGGGGTTGGACTGGATGACCTCTGGGAGTCACTTCTAACCCTAATCATTCTATAATTCTAAGTATCTTGCCATTAGTCTCTTACCATTCTTATTTTTAAATATACAGGAGAAACACCCACATGGAAATAAATTTGGTTTTATATGTAAAACAAACATTAGAAGCAGTGTATACAAGAAAGGCATCTCTGCTCATGAGAATAAAATATGGGGCAAAGTCTTGGCCTTTTTTAATTTTTGGAACAGCTTCAGTTTGGAGTTATCCTGAGTTCTGTTCTGTAACCCCAAGAAATAATCCTGAACTCCCTGGCTAAGCCCATGGTTCAGCTGCAAAGCTCTCATCTCACCTGCCCCATAAGCACAGGCCAGACCACGGGGTAACGCTCTGACAGCACTGCAGTTACAGACAGCAGCTATTTTACCATGTTCCTTTCTCCCAAAAAAAGCTTTCTTAGGGAGTCCTTCTCATGAGTACAGTCAGGTGCAGCATCACCCTCCTGGAGCACCAGGGACTGGGACCTGCATGATCCACCCACCACCAGCACTGGCCTTAGTCACATCACATGTTTGCCATGTCTTTTGGCAAGGTGGCCCTTCCTGCAGAGCTTTGTGTCTGAAAAACATTTGGGGGTTTTGAGCGAGTTGTGCCCTTCTCAGTTTTGGAACAGTGTGTTAGAGAGAGGGTGGTGACAGTAACTGCCAAGATGGTTGTTAGCTATGGTTTTAACTAGAGCAAGCTGCTTGTCCTCTACTCCTGGGCAGCAGGCAGACATGGTTATCATCAGGTCATGGAAATCACATGGAATTTTGTGTTGTAAACTAAAAAAACAAAGATGTAACAAATGTAGCTGGCTTCAGATTCCCCCAGTTCAGCAACTTCGTGTTATCTAAAACATCCACTGCTGTGAGAAGCCAACATCCCAAATATTTTAGTGATAGAGACTAATCTTGAAGAGAAATCAATTGCTGCATCTCACTGACCTACATTTCATAAGCAGCCTCCTGTCAATCATCTGTATTACTACTGACAACCAGTGGTGACGCTCAGCTGCGTTTCTGAATTCCTGTAAAACTGTGGTAACATTCTCAAACCCGGTGAGGGGAGAGAGTTTTACTGCAGGAAAACACACTGTGCTTTGTGAGAGGCTGAGATTACCTGCCAGTACTACCAAATATTTATATTTGTGAACTATTTGCAAACTAAAAGTAATAAAAAAGACCCAGATAAACATTTTCGTATGGAAGGAGAAAACAATCAACTGATTTGGCATGAATTTGCTGGCAAAGCACATTTTTTTTTAAACTCTTCCCCAAAAGACATGACTGCTCTGAAATGATTTATCATTTAACAACCTTCTCTTCTAAATAGTAGTGTGTAGAAAGCACATGAAAGCCTAAGAAGATTTAATCTCAGACTGTGCAGTCAATACCCAAATTATCAGTTCCCCATACCCAGTCCGTTGGTTTGCACAATGCAGTCGATAAGGAACACCGAGTTCAGGCTACAGCTGAGGACTGGGAATTACAGCTCAGAACTGCAGCCCCCTCACCCATGGGTCCATACCTCTCTGTTCCCAGGAGCTCTGCTGTCCATAGGTCTCGTCTGCTTTGGTGATGGAGAGGTTGGTAGACTTGGCAGCAGCAGATCCTTGGAGATTACTGGTTAGGTCCTCAAAGCTGGTGCGGCAATAGGCTCCTGTACAGTGGGATCTGCTCCTGCCAGCCTTTCTGGGGGACATGAGGGTGGCAGAGGAGCTACTGCAGAGAGGTTTGGTCTGTAGGTGTGTAGGAAGTCAGATGTCCTGAGTGTATCAGACTTGTTGCAGGTGCACAGATGGATCTCCTTGTACACGACGGACTCACAGTGTTCAGGGCGTAGAATAAACCAGTTAAGGGAGGGCACTTGCCTGGGAGTTTTCAAAGGCTCTTGACCACCAGAAGGTTTGCCAGCTGATGGTAGTGCCAATGGGTATGGATATTAGCCACAGTCCCGTGCTAGGAAGTCAATCCAGCCTTCCTCCTTGGCTGGCATGGACATGCCAAGAGTGGCCAGCCTGTGCTGCAGACACAGGGAAGAGCAACCACATCTGAGAGGTTCAGTCGATGCAAAAAGGGCTCTCATCCTCTGATACAAACAAATGTCTTGGGTTCTGTGGCAGCAGAGGCTCTGTGTTGGGAGGGGGACGGCTGCCATGCAGAGCCATGAGAGCACCAGGTAAAGCACTGTTCTGGTATTCTGTATCAATGTTTTGCAGGCCTGGCAGTGGTCACAGTTGATGCCTACAAGCACTGGATATTCCACAAGTTTGAAGACGGAATACTGACTTGTTTACCTGAAGATAATAGGACTTCGGGGTATTTCCTCAGAGAAAATATAAATTTTAATATAATTTCATAAGCTTTGGAGGTTAGCTTGTCTTGTAGCTTCAGTGATATCAAACTTCTTCAAGTAGGAGCTAGATAGAAAGCTGTTTAGTTTTTGCCAGCGTATGTAAAATGAGACTTTTTTATCTGCATTGTAGTTTGTTTGTGGACACTTCCAGGTTCTTGTGCTTTCTGCATCATTCTGGGGACTGAACTCTCATTGATACCGACAGAGGTTCCAGGAACAGCACACGTGCAGGAATTTTGAGTGTAGAAACCCATCGTTTGGTTTGGAATAGTGAATTGCTTTTAGTTTGGAGGTGGCTGGGGGAGTTGGGAAGAGCAACTGTACATTAAGGGAACAATTGCAGATCTTCCCAGTGACATCAATGAGAGATTTGCCTTCAACCTTCCACAGAAGAAGATTTTTAGCTTTAATTTGGGGAAGTAAAGGGGTTTTTCAAAAGCACCAAGAGCCAGTGAGAGCTTGTTCAACTGCTCCTTATGCCTTTAAAAACCCCTACACCAAAAGTGATAGTTAACAACATGAAATGAAAGTAAATAAAAATGCATTTTCATTGCTGTTTTGAGTTACATAATTCTTGTTTCTTGATTTGTTAGTTGATCTGAATTTACATGGATTTAACCTATATGGTGACCAAGCAAGCGGTCAGTAACGGGTAAAGATGCCAAGTAGAGCAAGCAGTGCATAGGTGTAGACCCCAAGTCAGGTCACTGCCTACAGCCCTAAGTCTTTTGTGTCCACATCTGAGCTAGATGGCCATTTCAGCCTTTGCCAGCAGATAAACATTCCCACTGACTGAAAGGATGAGCTCGAGGACAGGTAGGACCAGTCAGAGCTGAGAACTCCCAGACATCAGTCCCAACGTCACCCTGCCTGTGGAGCACTGGGCACACTCCTACCCTTCTTCAGAGTATCAGAGCAAGAACTACCTTAGCTCTAGGTCAGCCCAGACAGGGCAGATTGCCCCAGACGGTCACATCCCTCTCAGATCCTCTCTGGCAGCAGTTACCATAAGAAATGTGTTGGAACAGGGGCTCAGATCTATATAGTGCACCAAAAATGACTCCTTTTGGTATTGTCAAGGTCACAAAGAAGCCTTTAGGTCATCTGGTCTGACAGCATGGGCAGGCTTTTAATTTCACCTAAGACTCCTACACAGGGCTTAGCAACTTGCACTGGGCTAAAGTATTCCCTCCAGAAATTATCTGTTCAATCAAAAAGGCGTTAAAGCGATGGAGATTACATCACTGGTCTGGTTAAGATTAATCAGTCTCACCATTAAAAAAAAATCTATGACTGACTTTATTGGATTTTGTGTAGCTTCACCTGCCACCCATTGGACGGATATTTGTATGTCTTGCTCTGTTCAATTTAATAACTTGTTAATATAAAGCATCTCCTCCTTGTAAAGGAGTCTGCCTCTTGAACTTCATTGCAAGCTCAACAGACACGGCTGTAAGCTATTTTCTTCTTTCCTGAATAATTTCTGGGGGCTTTTTACTGCACAAGTCTCGTATTTTTTTTTCACCCAACAGCTTTAAAAATGGAAACAGTGGAATAGTTTGTAAATTTTTAATTGCTCTCGATGCCATATGCAGATAGCAAAACCATAATCCTCCTTGTATTCATTACCCTGCCCTGCATGAGATGATTTTAAGAGACTGAAAAAAGGGGAGAAGGAAGAAGACAAAGAGAGTGTGCAGATTTACAATTTACCTCTAAACCATGCAAACCAAGAAAAATCAAATGCAGGTGAATCCTACAAACCAAGACATTTAAATACCCCAAACTCCCCAAGTCTTGGGAGCCCCAGCAGAAACATGATGTGCTCTGTTATTTAACAAAAGGTTCCCTGTCCTACAACTCATATGCTGAAAGCATTAATGAGGTTTTTGTGTTTTGCAATTCTGCAGTGGATGTTTCCAGGGGAATTTGGGGTTCCACAGTAACAAAGGTTTGCGCATCTTCAGCCACAGACCCCAGAGCAGGAGCTGGAGGTGCTTCCTCTCGAAATAAAAAGGTTTTCCTTGGTAGTGGAAATAACCACAGGTAGTCAAGTCTGTTCTGGTTAGCCAGGAATTTGCTATTTCCATTGTATCAGCAGCAGGTAGCAGTGAATGGAGCTCAGCTTTGCTTCCTCTGCAAGTTGCAAGTCCCCAAGTTCGACCGGATGGCAGTACCGCAGCTTGCTTCATGGCTAGGGCTGCATCCTTTGTTTCTTCTTCGTTTTCAACCAGGTTTTTTCACCCTTTTAACATGCATGTGCAATGCAAATACAGAGTTGAGAGCCAAAGCAGGATGGGGGCTTCTCCCTCCTTCATGCAGCACACAAGGCAACACGCTATCTCAGTACTGTTAGTTCCCACAGCAACGTTAGCGGTGTCGGAATGCTGTTCGTTCCCAGCTACCGGCACTGGTACCTCTATCAAGTCCTGATACTGTCATGTGTGTCTTAGGGTCTGGGAGCTTTACAGTATTTTCAAAGTCCATATATATGACAGACAGAATCCGGTATAAAAAAAGGTCAATATATTACTGTTGAAAGTTTTTTTTTTTTCCTTTTTTTATACAAAAATTTTAAAAGATCAAAATATATCACATTATTTACACGTTGTGCTTCATGCTTAGAGATCACTGAAAAAGAACACACAGACAAAACAATTTAATTCAAGAGAAACACTCCGTCCTTTACACTTACTAATCTTATTGTTAATGTTATAAGGAGTGGCATTCAGATTTCTTTTAACATTAACAGTACATCCAAATGACTTACCACACAATTAAAACAAATTTATATGCTAAGGGCGTGCTCACATTCTAACCGAGGGAGTGTAACCAGTTAGTAACATGCTTGCAATTAACTCAAACTCTGTCCACGTACCACATGTTTGCAACTGGGTTAGTAACTCCACTCAGCTTCAGTGTCCTACCAGTGTCAGAGAATGAGGTTACAGTGTCCCTCCTACAAGTCTGGATTAAACCCTTGTTTTACAAGGGGACACATCATTCTCCTGCTCTTTAGCACTTTCAAGCCCTGGCTGATGTGGGTGCACAGGATGGTACTAATTACTTCTCCACCTGCATCCAGATCTACTGATTCATCGTAGTGGTTGTGGATTATAATCACAATGGCAGTAAAGACTTTGGAAATAAAACTGTTTTGTAATCTGTGACAAAGAAGTAACCCACTGTGAAAGTCTCAGCTAGAGGGTATGGGCTGAGTAAGTCACACAAGCACGTTTTGCAGCGGTGCAGACTGCAGGAATGGTTCCTGAACCACCTGGTGTCATGAAAGCCAAGCCTGAAAAAGGCATTGCTGCCAACAGTAGTAATGAGAACGATTTGTTACACTCAGCAAGTGTTTGGAGTGGTGTTCCTAGCACCAGGGTACAGCTGTGGGTCTGAGACACGAAGCTGGATGGATCCCTGCTCTCCCGAGGCAGGATGTGTCTGCCAGGCATATAACCTGTCACTAAAGGAGTGCAGAAGTACAAACAACTGCCATGCAGCAGGCAAAATTACTCATGACCTGCTCAAGGCCATACAGTTGTTATTGATACCATACCTTGTGCCAGCATCCTGCTATTGGCAGTCCATCTGGTCCCTGCAAAATTGAATTTACACATTTAACTTTTGTTGACAGTGACTTAAATCAGACCCATAAACCTGAAGCCCAGTCCTCACAACCACTAAAGCTTTAGCAGCACTGTTAATTACAGTGAAAAACCCATTTATTGTATATGCACACAAACAAATACACAAGCAATGTATTCTGTGTCACACACAGCACGAAACTGAACACTACCCAAGGGTGGGAAAAAACAACTAAAACAAGGAGGACACAAATCTACACTTTATCCTTTAAACAAAAAAAGAAAATGTGAGCAAACAGGAAAACAAATGTGGAGCCATGGTTAATTAACTTCATCACCTGCTTTACAGGGCAGTGGGTTTTGCAGTCAGCTGAGAAGCATGATGTGTACGTGTACTTTCCAGTTTGGGGCAGCTGTGTGATTTTTTTTCTCCCCAGATGATAATTGTGTTAAATCTGATCCTGCAGTACTTAAGCTTCGTTAGGAATTCCTGAGTTGCTGATGAACTGATTGAAATAGGATGAGTTGTGGACTGTTTAAAGGGAGTGAAAATATTTGTCTTTTTCTGATGGAGATAGAAGAAACATACAGAAATCAGAAAGCCAGAAGAGCTTGCTTACCAGGAGGAAAACCCTGAGAAGGAAGGAGCCCCTTAGAAGAGGAATGGACTATGTGTGACCAACCCTTTCAAGATACTCTAGGAGAAATAGCTGACTTCAGCTGCCTTTTCTGATGCTGAATTTTTTTTAGGCTCTTGGATCTCTGATTGCATGAATTTCTCCTGCATGTAGCGCCGCAGAGAGCACACATGCACCGACCCTTCCCGCAGAGCCACCTCCACACCAACTAGGGGTGGGAAGACACGAGGACGTGCACACAGAGAAGATAACTGCTAGTGCAACTGTAGGTCAAAATGCATTTTTACATTTTTTACTGTAAATGTCAGTCATCACATTTTTTGTATTCTGTATTGATTTTATATGTAAAATAGCCTATGCCCAATAAAACAGATGCAGTGAAGTAAGGTTATACCCTCTACAGCTACTCAGTGTAACAGGTCAAGTTATTTTCACGTGCTTTCCTGTAACATTAGTTAGAAAACACAGATTTTTCTGCTGACACCAGTAAATATTTTGGTCCTTAACTATCCACAAAAAGAAAACAAACCAGAAAACAGACATGCAACTTGTACATTTGCCAGCGTTGCCTGGGGGCAAAGGGCTGAGGGGGACAAGGCACAGAGCAGTTGTTTGACCTAGAAAGACCCCGATCTGCTAAAGTGCTTCCTCACACCATAGGCACAGGGTTGATTTCTGCCCTGGGCTTTCTCTGTCCTGTGCACTCAGAATACTTTGGCCATCTCAAAGCTCCATGCCTTTCTACTGCATCTCACTCAAGCAATTCCAAAGGACTTATCAACTTAAAATGAACTTTGCAACAACCTAAGTCTCATGCTCTTAATGGATGAGCCATTGCTGAGAACCCAGCAAGCCTCCACGCACGGTGGGGTGGAGAATGAAGACAACCCTCCTAGCCAACATGCAATTAACCCTCATGTACCTATGTAAGAAGATGTGTCAGTGCTTTACTAACTAGTTGTGTAGTAGTTATGTATTGGAGAAACCACCTACTGCAGTTTACAATCTTTAATACAGATAGTTCTGGTGTTTTCTGTATAGTTAAAATGGGAGATACTTGGTAAATACAAAGGAGTAAATATGGGAGTTGAAGCAGGCCTGCTGCTAGCAATTGGTTTCCTTGACACATCTGAAAGTAATTTAACTTCTGGAAAGAGAGACAGCTCACTGCCCTTTTGTTTCTCTGGAGACAACTGCAAATCATCTAACACAGAGCATTCTCTATGGTTAGAAAAATGAGAATCAGACAATGACCTCTTTTAGCTAGTCGTGCTGATCTCTTTGGGGGAGCAGAGCCCGAACCTTCCTGCATAACCACTGGACTCTGACCAGAGCTCTGTGGGCCTTGCTGCGTGCTGACAAGGCAAATGCCCAGGTGCTGGTGACCCCATGCCCAAAGCCAGCTGTTCCTTTGAGGAGACCCAGCCAGGAACCAGCCTCACAGGGCCGTTGCAGCACAGGGGAACCGCCACAGGGCCTGGAACTACAACTCCCTTACAACCCAAACTGGTCTGGGATCCCATAACCCACGCTGGGCTGTAGGTGCTGAGAGAAATCACAACTCAGTTGTAGCATCTGCTATCAAGGGGCAAGTGTCCCCAATGCAATGTCATTCCTACACTCCTTGTCTACAGTAATGTAACGGGGAGGAGGAAGGCACAACACAGTGACATCCTCTGAGTGCCAAAGTGACAGGCCCTTGCTGCCATGTGTCCCTCCTCTCCCTGGAGGAACCTGACTCGCTCCTTGGCAGGGCTTGGCACAGCAGAAACACACAGGAGCCATGCAAGGAGCAGGATCTGCACACCAAAGGGCAGGCCAGGCCATGCTCACCCCGTCCAGGCCCGCTAGGCCTGGGTCCCCTTGGCTGCCTGCACTGCTGCGGCCTCCCTGTTTGAAAACATAACTGGTGAGAACGAGAAAGGCCATGGGGGTTACTCAGACACCCATGTTTCAGTGGAGGACAGGTCCAAAACTTTACATCTCTGTTTCTGATGACACAGCAAGTCAGCAAAGTTGTTTTATGGTGGGGAAACGCGCAGGCCTGGAGAGTCTCATCTGGGAAAGATCTTCTATACACAAACCAGAGACATTCGCAACAGCGCAGCGAGAAAGATGGGGTTAAATCATCCAGCATATTGAGGGAGGAAAGGTAATCCATCAGCAGTGAAATAATTAATTGTAGCTCACATTCAGTTGCTGAGCAAAACAGCACACTGCCTGAAGGAGCCTTTTGCTGGGCGATAGCTTTGCCATAGCTGTGCTGGCAGGGCGAGGTGAGGTCACATGTTTGGAAAAGAAATGGGGATTTTGGAGCATGTTGGAGCAGGCACCTGGCACTGTGATGGTGCAGCTCAACTACGGACTAACAGCTCCATCTGAGAAGCTCAGTAGTTGATACAAATCCCTCTCCTGCAGTCCCAAGGCATTTTAGGGAAGAGATCTGTGGTTTTAGTCATTACATGAAAAACAGTGAGGCAAAGGAGGTACATTTTACCAG
Source organism: Heliornis fulica (assembly GCA_013399135.1). Classification (NCBI taxonomy): domain Eukaryota; kingdom Metazoa; phylum Chordata; class Aves; order Gruiformes; family Heliornithidae; genus Heliornis; species Heliornis fulica. The sequence goes on from VXBZ01000004.1 coordinate 125,012, forward strand.
GCCATATAACTGATAACTTCTTAGAAGCCAGTATAGATATTTTTTCCCCTGCTGGGCCCTTGTAAATGAATGAGAGGTTTGGGAGGTGGACTGGGCAGTATCCATCTTCCTTGGGCTCAAACACCCAGGGGTTCCTGGAAGCCTCGCTGTGTACACACTGCATGGTGGCAGCCCAGGACATGCCTGAGAAGGGGCAGATCTGAGCTGCGAGCTCCATCCTGGGGAGAAGCCTGGGCAGGTCTGTTCTCCTGGCTGCATTTCTTGGCAGCCTGGAGAGCTCACACAGCTTTTCATTGGCAATACCAGGACACTATCAACCCCAACCTGCTTCCCCACATGGAAGAGCTGTAGCTGGGCTTGTCTCTTGCTTTGTGGAGATGAAGGGATGGAGCTGACATTTTCACATCACCTCCCATCCACTGCACTGACTCCCTGATTTCAAACGTACTCATGAGCCATGCTGGCAGCTTCACCAGGGCTCAAGATCTTCTGAAGAGTGTTACTGTAACCCATTGTTCCTGACTACAATAAGAAGGTCTTTACAGAAAGACTCTTTATTTTTACTGCTGTGGCTTGCTCCCATCTGGCCAGAGAGGACCAAGAGGAGCCCTTACAGCGAGCAGTGGACTTCCAGCAGTGCAGATAAAACCAGCCATTAAGAAAAGTGAGAAAACAATAACCATCTGCTCTGATTTACTGCAAAATAACAAAGTATCGAATCCTCCCTCCCTTTCCCTGGCCACAACACCAGGCAACTCACACTTAGATGAGCAATGTAAAAGACTTACCACAGGACAAGGCTGATCCAGTCCAGGAGGGCCCGGTTCCCCCTTCTGCCCTTTGGCTCCTTTTCTCCCCGGTATTCCTCGCTCACCCTGGTGATGCAGCAGCAGAGTATCAGGAGCAGGAAGGGGGTGACCCCCCATTCACTCACACACCACTTGTAAAGTCCCACATTGCTCCTGGAGTAGGGATGCTTGCACTAGTACAACCTCAATTGAGTAGTTAAATCACAGAAAATCTTCAGCTAAAGCTGGGGAGAAATCTCTGCATGGATAATTTTATAACAGGGAGCTAAATGATGGGTTTCTGGCAGAAACCATCTTGGTACCTGACAATAAGGGAGAGTGACAGCTTCCAGCTGCTGCCCAGTGCTCTCTATTTAAGGATCCCTGCAACAAAACCTTTGCCTTGGATCCATTTTCAGGTCTATAAACCAAAACTAGCAATACTTCACAAGCTGGAGCTGTCAGGCTGCTCTGTTCCCCCACAATGGTTGTGCCAGGAGGGGACAGGCTGGCAGAAAGCATTTCCAAGTGGGTAGGAGTTAACTGCACATCCTGCCCTTCACTAGGGCTGTGGGGATCCCTGTGCCACAGAACCAGCTTTACAGTTTAAGAAACGTTGCTGGAGAGGAGCCAGCATCCCAGCAAGCATCACTGCCCTTCCCACCCCCATGAGCATTTCCAGAGCCATAACCCACTCACCTTCTCACCTCTCTCACTTCTCTCTCCTTTTTCTCCTCTGAGACCTGGGAAACCCTATCATGACAATTTTTGGGTAGAAAAGAAAGTAAAAAAATGTAAGTTTAGTGTGCAAACATTGTAGCATCTCAGCTCGACATGAGCGTTCTCCAGCGATCAACCCATCCTCCCATGGTGAACAGGACATTTCCCCTGTTAACCTGTCCTGGGAAACTGCTTCACCATACCCTACTAACGTTAGAGCTACTGGGTATTTTCATTTCACTGAATTGGATACAAGTATCCACAACTGGAAAGGGAAACCTCCATGGCATCTTCAGCAGAGTGGTTACCACAGTGTGGTGGAAGGACTCTGGCAACCAGCCTGAGCTAAGCCCTTTCCTACAGATGCAGTCCTGCAGGCACAGTGTTGATGGACAAACACTCTACACAGCATTAGCAAAGTTTTCCCAACAATCTCCAACAACTTGATGGCCATTATGTGCACATCTATGTGCACATCCTTCATATTTCTACATACCACAGTGGACATTTTCCATACTCACATCCAATCCCGGCTCCCCTGGCTTTCCCTGCAGGTGTAAAAATACAAATTGAGACACTGAGTTTGGTGCCACAAGCAAACTGACATCCAGTTGGTGAATTACTGTGGCAGCACCAGCGTGGGCTGGATGTGGGACTGGAGGGAAGCTCCTTTGGGACAGCACTGGGAGGCCCCACTCCGCAGTTGCAGCTGCCCCCACTGAAGCAGGAACTTGATACAGAACCATATCACAGAATCCCAGACTGGTCTGGGTTGGAAGGGACCCCAAGGATCATCGAGTTCCAACCCTGTGACACAGGCAGGGCCACCAACCTCCAGGCCTGGAGCTAGATAAGGTTGCCCAGGGTCCCATCCAACCTGGCCTTGAACCCCTCCAGGGTTGGGGCATCCCCCACCTCCCTGGGCAGCCTGTTCCAGGACCACATCACTGCTCCTCCCCCCCGTGGATGATTACCTTCTCTCCTTTGGTACCGGGTAAGCCAATGAGCCCTGGAGCACCGGGGAGACCCTGGAGGAGAAGAGGGACAAGGCACTGGGGTAGGTGCTGTAAGGCAGGTTACTGGTGACAGCCAGAAATGAGGTTTGGGAAAAGGACTCACAGCAGGTCCAGTGTCACCATGGTCCCCCTTCTCACCGCTGTCACCTTTCTCTCCCTTTGCACCATCCAAGCCCTGTATAAACAAAAGGGAATCAACCAAGATGACATGGCAGCTCTGCCCCAGATGACCACCCCACATGTCTGCCACCTCCTGCCACATCTCTGGGACACTTTTGCTTGTGCTGCCACTTTCCTTCTGACCAGGCCATAAAATAGTTGAAGATACAGGTTTAAGCCTGCAGGTTTGGACACCCTGACTTGCATGTGCTGCTGACCCTCAGGACTCCAGGCTGGAGGAGGGCTTAGGGCTGTAAATGTGTTGTGAAGGAGAAGCAACTTGTTCTCCAAAACACCAACAGCATCACCAAGGGATGTGCTGGCACAGTGACAAAAACACCAGTCCCCAGAGCTGACAGGCCTTTGTGAGCCTGTAAATAATGCACCAGCAGCTTGGAAAGTGGGAGACATCTCATTTATGGACTTACTTTAGGTCCCTGGATTCCTGGAGGACCCTGCAGGAAAGACAATGGTGGATTTAAAAACCAGAATTTAAAAATCAAACCTCAGAGTTTGCTTCCCAAACTATCCCTCACTCAAAGTATGGGTTGACAGTGGCCAAACCTTTCTTTCCAGCACAGGTGGCAGTTGATTTGGTTCTCCATTATCAAACTGGGGGGGAAGAGGAGCTGAAAAGGGCCACTTTGTGTAACAAGCTTTGAGGAGTGAGCCCAGACAGAGCTTTGCAGAAGCAAGTGACAGCTTGGAGGGGGCACCATGGCCACCACAGCCCTCTGAGCTTGGGCAGGGGACACCCCCAGGTTACAAACGCTGCCTGGAAAGCGGTTTGGGCTTGAGTGGGGTCTCTCAAGGTGCCTCAGGCACAGTAGCAGCATCCTGACCTTCCTAATGCCCCTGGCAGCTCCTCAGCCTTTTGGAGCATCATAGGAACCAAACACCTCAGACATCTGCATCTGGAACATTCTGTGTGTCCATCACCACCCACTTGCTCTCCTGCTGCAGTTGATGGCAGAAACTTGCTGACTGGAGCAGATGTGTGTGAATACAGGCACCATCATGGGGGGAACAGGTTATCCCAGCCCACAAGGTTTTTCCTCTTTACCCCATCCCAAAGAGCAACTTGAGTATTCCCAAACCCTGCCAACAAAGGCTGATACACTCTCCTAAGTCAGATGCTTTCACCTCTCTGAAGACAGTGCCCAATGCTGTAGCTCTCCCTGATTTTTCCCTCCCAAATTCACAGCAACCCACAGCCATTAAGCAGTGCCCTTAACACCCTCATCCTTTACTAATCCCATGCAGCAATGCTGAGTCCTACCATATGATTAGGCAATCCAGGGGGTCCAGGCTCAGGGATGATCTGCAGAAGGGAATTAAAAAGCACGTTAGTGGGGCTGGGCACAGAGAGACAACAGGTTGGGAATGGAAAGCTCACGTGGCCCATAACCATCTGATAATGCCTTTCGAGTTATTAGCTTTAATAAGAACTTTAATATATCTGCTTTATATAAATATAAAAGCTTTAATATATCTGCTAATCAAGGAGTTGATTGTAGGATTCCTAAATTAATTAAATAAGCACATGAATGAAGCTAGACTCTGAGGTGTGACCCAGGCTACTCAGTGTATTTGCCAGTTGCAAAATAGATGTATTGGAAAATGATGCAATTTTCTCACAGATCACAGTAAACCAGCCTTTCTGATAAAAAAACCCAAATACACCCTCCCACCAAATGCAGAACAAAATTAGATCTCTCATGTCATCAATAAAAAAACCCTATCAAAACCCACACCCTTTTAAGCAGAAGGTGTGAATAAGGAGAAGGGGTGCACAGATCCTGTGAGGCCCAAGGAGCACGAGACCTTCTCAGAACAAAACGTGATCCCAACAGCAGCATCCAGCATCTCCCCCCCAGTGTGACACGTGATGCTTTGCAAAGCTCCTTCCCCAGCAAAATAAACCCCTTTTAGATGCATCTGCAAGTTCATGTAGAAACCAGCTGGGCTTTGCTCCTCTCTGCTGTGCTGATGGATACAGACACCTCACTGGCTCCAGCCTGCACCCCCAAACCACACCAGATCCCGTCACACCGCCGAGCTCTTACGTGGTTGTTCTGCAAACACGGTGAGCCGGTGTCGCCCTTCTCTCCTCTGTCTCCTTTTGGCCCTTCTGCTCCCTGAAAGACAAAAGCATGATGCTGATGCTGTGCATCTTCCAGAAAGGAAAACAAGGCAGAAACACACACCTGTCTCCCTCTGAACTCCAGCCTTGCCCAACCAAAGCTCCCAAGCATCCCTTGGGACGCTGAAAAGAGAGTTTCTCCTCCTTGCTACCGGCTCAGGTCACCTTTGAGTAAGCCAATACCACCAGGGAACATCCCAGCTGCGCTACACGGGGTGTGGAGAGGCCAGACCGAGCGTCGGCAGAAATCAACACATCAAAGGACAGAGCAGCAGACACAGGGGACAAAGAGGGACCTACCGGTGGGCCTGCTAAGCCCATTTCTCCCATCTCTCCTTTCTGTCCCGTGATCCCTGCGCTGCCTTGGTCACCCTTCGCTCCTTTAGGACCCTGGAAGTTCACAAAAAACAATTTGGTTAGGAGAAAACTATTAACCCCCCCACCCCTCCCCTCCCAACAGCCATTTCTGCCTTTCTGCTGTATCTGTTACAGGGCAGAGCCTGCTCCTGGCAGGTTGAGCTTCACTTTTTGCAGCAGGAGCAGCTCTCACAGACACTCAAACACCTTTTTCAGCTCAGCTCCTGCCAGTTCTCACCCCCCCAGCCGTCCCCAACGCACCTTTTCACCGTCCAGCCCGGGGGGACCCGGCAAGCCCAGCTCTCCCTGAAGTGACACAAGGAGAGGTTAGGTTAAATCAGAGCAGCAGCTTGCAAGGAGTTATCCATGTGTATTGACTGCTGTGGTTATGTGCTTGGTGTTGCCAGGCTTGGGACCAACAGCAAAGGGGTTTCAGTGCTGTGCTGGCATTTCCAGCTCATCCAAACGTGAGTGAGGGATCCCAACAGGCACCAAAATCCTGCACCCTCCCACTCTTCCAAAAAGAGGCTTTTCTGAGAGTTAAGTTGTTCTAGGCTGTTCTGTGGCTGACCCCAGGTTACCAGCTATACCTGTGCGGTGGGTGGGACAGTGTGGTCCTGCCTGGGCATGGTGGCAGGGCAGGAGGAGCTGCATGGAGAGGAGGGTGGCTTGGCAGGGCTTTTGGGCCTGCCAGTCCTTCCCCACAACTCTCTTCCCATTTCCTTCTGCCTCCTGCCTGAGGAAATCTCAGAGGGGCTGGGATTTCACAGATCACTTGAGTTAGAAGAGACCTTTAAGCTCATCGAGTCCAACTCCAGCCTAGTCCACCTCTAGACCATGTCCTTCAGCACCTCATCTCTTGGCCTCTTCAATCCCTCCAGGGATGGGGACTCCACCACTGCCCTGGGCAGCCTGTTCCAACCCCTGACAACCCTTTCAGGACAGAAGTTCTTCTTGATGCCCAACCTCAATCTCCCCTGGTGCAATTTTAAGCCATTTCACCCGTTGGGTGGGATTTGGAGCAGATTTATTTCTGGGAAGAGGCTGGAGAACAAAGAAAGGCCAACAAAACTTTGACTTTTGTGTGAAAACCTCCATTCTCAGCCTGAGGAAGTGTCAAATGGCATTTCCTTCACCCTGTGTGGTCTGAGCCCTGCAGCCCGTGTCATCTGCCTTAGTGTGGCTTGGGCAGCACATGGAGAGCCAACCACGACCCTTAGCAGGAAACCACCTCACCTTGGGACCTGGAGCTCCTTGGGGGCCTGGTGGCCCTGGGGGACCCGGTGAACCCTGAAACACAGCAAACAAACTGGGCATGACACAGGACTGGGGCACACCATGCCTGTGCTGCTGGGATGAGCAGCTCCCAGCCATGACTCACCACGGACACTGCTCAAATGAGCTCGGCTGACACAGGGGGATGGTCATGCAAAGGAGAACCCAACCCAAGCTAGCCAGGTGTACAGGTACAGCAATGCCTCAAACTGGAGGTCTGGCCCCAGTTCTGGTGGTCTATTTTTGCCTCCCACCAGCCAGGTTGGGAGAAGCATCCTGCTGCCAACAGCAACCACCAGCCAGGGAGATGCAGTTAAAGAGGGGAAAGGAAGGAGTTTGTGCAAGCACCAGTGGCAGAAGAACCCTGCACACTCGAGGGAGGTATCTCCTGGGTACTGCTGGGTGCAGAGCCCCTGAGCTGCCCTGGGACAAACATACACTTTATAACTTGCCAATTATCTCACACACAGCAAGACTCATGACTCAGCTAAAAAACAAAACCATACCCCATGCCCAAGCACCTTTTCCACTCCAACTCATTTAATCCCGCTGGGAGCTGGGCAAAGCCACCTCTTCCCAAAGCTCCATCCACGGGACAGGTCAGTGAGCAAACACCAAAACAACCAGTTAAAATAAGCAGGAAACCAGCAAAATCAGCCACACCCATGATGTGCCCCCCAACCTCCCCATGCAGCACGTGGCAGAGGGGCTGGGCCCGCATCCGACGGCGCCAGATGCTCGACGGAGTCTCCAAGGCCCATGCTCCCCTCAGAGCTACACGCCGTGCAGACATCTGGCCAGTGGTAATTACCATCACTCTGTGTATCCCTGCAGCCTGTTACAAAACAATTAGGATGGATATCAAATGTGTCTTTAATTAAGTATTTATTCTATATGGCTTCTTTAGTCTTAATGGGAATGGCAGGGTGCTGCTTGGTTGGGCCAATTGGGACTTGGGCACTGTTTGCCCTTGTCCTGCATCCCCCCAGAGGGCAAATACAGAGGGAACCACACCACACCACGGATTGATTTGGCTGATCACACTCAGGATTAGTTGCTTCAGGAGCTTGTGTGTCACAGGCTGCTTTTACCTGCAGGCTATTAACTCACATCCTCATCCCTCGAGGTTCACAGCCTCAGGTTTGCCACTGGTTTTGCTGGTGCATCTTAAATACCTTGAGCCCCCCAATGCAATTAGCTCTTCCCTCTCTGTGCTGAGACCAAGATCTCAAGGAGGAGAAGTAGGACAGGGACAGATATGGTGCCACAACATCATGATGGCAGAGCTCAGAGTTTTTCAGTCCCTTGCCATTAAGCTACAGGAGTCAGTACAGCTTTGGAGTGGGGCTTACCTTGAGTGCATCCAGGATTCGGCCGTCGTAGTCGATCACTACGGTGTCACCTTGTTCCCCTTTCAGGCCAGGAGGACCCTGCAACCAGGGATGAATCCTCTTTTGGTTTTGCAGCACCAGAGAAGCAGGTGGTGTGAAAGCCACTACCTGGCACTTGGGTGTTTGTGGGTGACCACCCTACAGACACCATCAGTTCAATCAATCCCTAGGCTGAAATCGTGTTAACTGAGCAGTGCATCACAATCTGCTGTTGATGGCCCTGCTCACAGCTTCTCTCTTGCAAAATAACAGGTCACAGGATGCTCACACCGATAAGAAAATGGGACTTGACCACATTTCCCAGAGTTATCTCCCCTGCCAGTGTCTGGTACCTACATAAATTGTTTTACTAGGCACCATCTCTATTTTCTAGCACTGAACTGATCCTGAAGCCATTCAACCAGGTACTCTGCAGAAAGAGGTGCTGGGAACACAACCACTCAGGTAGAGGCAAACACACAACTCCAAACAGAAAAAGCAGAGCCCTGAGCATCCATACCCGGGGTCCGATGGAGCCGACGCCTCCCTTCTCACCGGCTTCACCCTGAAAACCAAAAGCACAAGTTTCAGTGCAAACAGACCAAGGAAAACACAAGATATTTCTCTTAAAAATACCATAACTAGGTGAGATGCCCAGAGACATTTTAGACAGAGTAAGGAACACTGAAAACACCCCATGGCAGAGGAAGGCTGAGCTCCCCATCGCGGCGACGTGCCGCTCCCCGGCTCCCTGTCTGCTCCGAGCGTGCCAAGCCCGGCTCTTTGTGCTGGGTTCACATGGCTCTCTCCTTGCTGTAGGCTGAATTGTGCATGTGGAAAGCTTCAGTCAACATGTTAAAACCATTTTTGAGGGTGTGTTTAAGGAAAAGGGTCGTGCCAAATTTTTCCTCCCCCCTTTTATTTTTTCCTCCTTCCCTCCCACCCTTTTTTTTTATTATTTATTATTTTTTTAGAAGTTGTGAAGTTTTGGAAAGCTGCAGCACTCCCACAGCAGTGACATGAAATTCAGTTCAGGGCTCAAAACACCCCATACAAACAATGTACAATTTTGCCATGCTCATGAAAACCCATTTGCTGGCCAAATGAAGGCCCTCCAAAAAGGAAAAAATCTGTGTAGATGCAAAGACTCTCCATAGAAAAACTCAATTTAGCTGATCCCTAGGGAAGAAATCAGCACTGCTACTATGGTTTTAGAGAAAAATAACGGGAAAGGATCACTAGGTTGGAAAAGACCATTATGATCATTGAGTCCAACCATCCCTGTCCTCTCTTAAACCATCTCCTTGAGCCCCTCATCTCCCATCTGTTAAATACACCCAGGGGTGGGGACTCCACCCCCTCCCTGGGCAGCCTGTCCCACACCCCCACAGCTCTTTGGGGGAAGAATTTCTTCTGACATCTCATCTGAACCTGCCCTGGCCCAGCTTGAGGCCATTCCCCTTGTCCTGTCCCCTGTCCCTGGGCAGAAGAGACCATCACCCACCTCTCTCGACCCTCCTGTCAGGTCATTCCAGGCAGGAATAAGGTCTCCCCTCAGCCTCCTCTTCTCCAGACCAAACCCTTCCAGTTCCCTCAGCCTCTTCTCAGGTTTGTTCTCCAGACCCTTCCCCAGTCTGGTTACCTACTCAGTGAAACCCTCAGCCCCAGCAGTGCTGCCCCCAGGCTCTGGGCTAAGGGACTTTACCTTGTGTCCTGGCAAGCCATCCGTGCCGTTTTCTCCCCTGGGACCTGTGCTGCCTTTTTCTCCCTGAAAACAGACAAATGCTGCATGGGCAGGATGGAAAGCACTTTCTTCAGGTTAGAATTTTCTTGCTTTATCTTTACTTTTAAGGACCTGAGCGAGCAAAGCTCTGGTTTTAGCCTGCAATGAGTCATGTTGCAAAAGGGGAGGTTTTTAAGATAAAAGTGAAGTTTTTCAGGCTTGACTGTTTGGCCAGGGGTGGTATGTTCAGCTGCAAAGTTAGCCCCAAAACCACAGGGGCTGGAGGAGACTCCCATGGAGACCCTGCTGCACCCTAAGGGATGTGCCAACCCCAAAGCCCAGCTCCTGGCCACCCCCAGCAACCCTCCCCAATCTGCTGCTGCAAGAGAAGCCTCTGAATAGCGATTCTGTGCCACAGTGGACAAGCTGTGCTTGCAAACTCCTCCTGGGCAGAGCTGCTGTGGCTTCTCTTTCTTGGAATTTTGTTCTTTTTCCATGTCAGGGGAGAAACTGTGTTTCTCAACCTGCCCCAGTTGTGATACTCTGTGAAGAAAAGAGCAAGAGATGCTGCCAAGCACATACATCAGATGGACACAGAGCAGAACATACCTTAGGGCCCATGAGTCCGGTTTCCCCAGGGATCCCATCATCACCCTGAAGAGATAAAATATAGAAAGTGAAACACAAAATGCTGGTACATGCTTATCATCAGGTTCCAACACCACATCTCCAGTCCCACTGAGTACTGTGTGAACTGAGACTCACTCAGGCTTGCAGGAGGTCAGGGGAATGCCGTGACAAGGAACCCAGGAGGCTCCAAGCATGGTCCCCTGCTCCCACCCAGCTTTGCCTCTGCCTCCCCTGTTCCCAGGGGGGTGGATGGGCATCTCCCACAATCTGCCTACAGCAGGCCACAGGGAAGGGGCTCTCTACCTTTAACAGGAATTAGATATTTAATCCATTTATACTTTTTGGGTCCCAAAGACCTCCTGCAAGCTTCCACCCTTCCTCATGGACTTCATGACATGTCACCCATCTGCCAGGAGGAGATCTCCATGTTTCATTTGCCATGCTTCCTTGTTCTCCTGGAGTAAAACTACTTTATAGGTGCTGAAGAGGTTAATTTTACTGGCCAGGTATGAAACTTTAAAAGCCAAATTCAGCCCTGAGAAGCACCCATGGCCACATGTGGTTTGGGGCAGAGCAGTAAGGAAAGTCTGAGCCCTGTCAGCGCTTCCTCTCCCGTTAAAGGCAATGACTTATCCACAACTTGGTACCACCAGAGGAAAACGTGGAGAACTTGGACACATGAATCTCATTCAGCCTTCCAAGGCCTGGCCCAAGCAGGCAGTCCACACCACACTGCGATGCTCCTTGATGCTGATCCCAGGAACCTCAACCCATCCTGGGGAGCTAACAGCCTCCAGGCCCTTCCCTGTGCAGCTGGAATTATTGGAGTGAAAGGGCTCAACACCTTCTGCTTTGTTTGGCATTTGCTATCTTACTCTTTGCCTATGGGGCAGATGTGACTGGCAGCCTCGGGCTTGTAGTAATGGAAAAACTGGGCTGCAGGCAGAGCTGTGCCTGTGACCTGTTGGTCACGTGTGTGAGAGAACCTGGGAAACAAGGAAGGACATGGTACAGCCAGCCATGACCATGACAGTGGTTTTCCTAGTTGAGCACAGAGCAAAGGGGAAAAAAAACCCAAACACAAAACCCAAACAAACAGAAAAATAAAATTTAAAAAATCATCATTTTACCTTTTTCCCTTGGACACCGGGCTCACCCTTCGACAGCAACAGAGGAGAATGAAGTTTAGGGATGTAACAGTAAATAAGACCAATTGTAAATGGAGATAGTCCAAATCATTTGTGACATTAAAATGCTTGGCTTGTGCTGATCAAGAAAGCACATTCCCACAGCACACCAGTTTCCAGCCCCCTGTAGCTCCCTCCACCCCCATTTCTTGGGCAGCTGCTGGGATGCTGAGCAGGGGACACGCTCAGCCAGCTGCAGCTCCAGCCAGCTGTTAGGGCAATACCTTTGAGGGTTTGTATCTGATCCATATGGGTGAGTGCAAGTTCATATGTCCATCCCCACCCCCACTGTGCAGCAATCTTTCAAGAACTTGTGTTGAAGTTTAGACAGACAGAAATTACTTATTACCCACCTTTGGTCCTGGAGGTCCCCTGGCACCCTGTTGAATGCAAGAGCAGTTGCTGTACTTGTTTGACAATAGGGTGCAACAGGATAAAAACCTTTCCAGGAGTACTTTAATTCCCACAAATCAAAAGGACACAGACTCCAGCTTCCCTCCTTCCCTTACAAATACAGCCACAAAGTTCTCACTGCTCCCAGTAAATAATAAATATCCTTTCAGGATCATGTATTTAATGTATAAAAATTACACATAATTACCTTTTTAATCCAACCTAGATCTTAATGAATTGGAGTGCCAATACAAAGAGGCTTTAGAGGGGCAGACCTGAGGATACAGGAGCAGCACATCCCTCCAGAAGAGCCAAGGGGACAAAGATTGGGCTCTTTTCTCCCCAGGGCACAGGGACCCCTGGACAAACATCTGGTTTTGGGCATCAATAACTTCCCATGGGGTTTGGGTCTTTTTGGCTTCCATAAGTAACAAGACAAACCCTCTTACTGCAGTGATGTCATGAGAGGGGAGCAAGGGGCACACACACAGGGATGCTGCTGGGCAATACTAACCATGAGGCCGTCTTCTCCTGGCTCACCTTTGAAACCCTGGAAAAGGAAGAATGCCAGCAGTGAAACTGCTGCCCCTCATTCTCCAAAACACCCAGCACTAATCTGAATGGTTGCCAGCATTAAGTTTTAAGCTATTTTTAAAATAAAATAAATTGCCAGTGATCTGGAGATTTGCAACACGCCACCTGAAGGCTACAGATCTGGGATGAGATCTCTGGGGTCTCCGAGTTACACCCAGCACCTACAGCTACATACTCCAGGTCCAGCTCCGTGCTCCAAAACTGAAGATGAAGGGCCCCTTTTTCCTGCTCCCTTGGCCCCATGCCCCAAAGCTCTGCCATATGAGCATCTATCAGAGCCCAACTGCTGGCTCAGGCTGAGGACCCAGCAGTTGGGGTGCCAACCCCAGGGAAGGGGACACCCTTCACCCTCCTCTCCCTTGCTGGGGTGGGAACTGCCCTGGCACGTGCTCGCTGCACGTCTCCCATCCTTACAGGGGAGCCTGGAGGTCCTCTTGGGCCATCTTTTCCCGTGTCACCAGGAGGCCCCCGGGCACCTGGGGGTCCTGGAGGACCAGGGGGGCCAGTGGCTCCATCTCGACCTTGATCACCCTGGAAGAAGTTCACACAGACATGGTGAGCTGAAGCGGCGTCGGCAAGCAGAGGCCGCGAGGTGTCCACAACTCATGCGCTGCATCCCTGGGCCATCAGCACCCTGGTCTCCTGCTGCACCAGAGGACTTCAACCACAGCTTCCAGTGGGGAAGGCTGGAAGTGATCCTGTGGCTGATTTACACCCTTTGGGTCCGGTTCCTTTACCAGGATTCTGCCCAATGAGGATTCTTTCCAAGATTTATCTCATCAAACCCTTGCCCAGCCACTGTCTGCATGGGAAGCACCAATTCAACAGCACCCAGAAACAACCCAGATGCAACATCATGCTGGCACAGAGCATGCACACGCTTCCATCACCCCACACCAACCCCCCCCCCCCCCACCCCTGTGCACACNCCACAAAAACCCACAGTGCTTAGTCATAAATACAGCCAAGGTCATATATTAACACCCAGCATGGCTTGCACTCAGCAGTGCCTGGAGCAAAGGAAAAAGCAGTGGCTCTGTCTCCATGTGAAGGGCTGGGAGATGCCTGCACCACAGGGGAGCACCCCACAGGCCTCTGGCACCCACTTATCAGCTCCCAATCCCCCACTGGATCCCAGCCCCAAGGCTGCAGCCAGGCACATCCATGCGGCCCCACAACAGTAAAGACTCTCTTGTAAATGCTGTAGCAACATCTGGAAGGGTTACCACCGAGGCAGTAGGAGGACTGCATTTAATATGTGGTCCACCCTCAAATCAGGGACGAGTGTGGGATTTTCAGAAGTCCTTAAGTGACTTAGCAGCACAAATCCCACGGCCTTTCAGCGAGACCCGTGCTCCTAAATCACTTGCATGGTTTTTAAAAAACTCCTTTTGCCAATGCTGAGCGCTGCATCCAATTATGTCAAGAGTCTCCCACTGAATTTTGCCTAATTAAAACGTTGCTTTTAGAGTATGAGGATTTAGATGTTAGTTTTAATACATTTTCTTTTACAATACCAGCACCATTCACATGAACATTTATAGGACTTGGCTGTTTGTTTCCTGATTCTCATAAAGGACCAAATACTAAAATCCATCACTTTTACATCCCTCTACTTGGACAAAACTCTCCCTAAATTCCCCTCAAGCATGCTCCAAACAAGCCCCTCAACGTAGCCACAGCAGTGATGACTTACAACAGCAGTAGTGCACTTCCCATGTGAAGGAAGGAACAAAAAGCAACTCAAAGACTCACAGCAAACCAGCCCATCAGACCCGTCTACCTTGAGCACTCGCCGGCTAAAGACAAGCTGGTCGTTAGCCAGAAATCCGTGATTGAGCCGGGGAAAAACCATCTGGCCAGGTGAAGTGGGAGGCAGGGAAGGAAAGAGCAAGAATTGAAGATGAAAGCACAGCAGAGTGAGTTTTAAAGGCTGTGATGCTATAGAACAGTTTTTTTTTCCCTTGGTCATTAAGTGATGCACGAGGAAGGACTAATCTAGGTAGCCAACAGCGGTGGTTTGACCAGTGGATACTGGAGACTGGTGAGCAGTAAACAGGAGGAGGGGAAGAAGTATCTTCTCATGAGTTTAGTGCACAATAGGACATTCAGAGCAGCTGGGGTACAGAGGATTCCCCGACTGCAGGGTGTTCTGCAGAATAAAGAGCATTATTCCAGTGAACCCCACGGGGGATATATCCCAGCATTTCTCCCGAGACCGAATATTATTATTATTTTTTTTTTCAGTCTGAAATGAATACTGATGTATTCCCCAGCCTGCAAAGTGCAGATAAATCTCTCAGATTTATATGATGCAAAAACAATGTATCCAGGCCATGTCAATAGTCATTGCTATTGTCTTTTAGCCGTTCCAGTTATCTATCCAGGGAGAGGCAGCAAGACATTTCCTTTCTCGGGACATTGCCTGCGTCTCTCCTTCCCTGCACACATCTGCAGGAGGACCAAAGGGATGGAGCAAAGCTGCAGGAAGCCCCACAGGAACACACAGCCCATCTTCCATGAGGATTCTGGGAGGTTTCCAAGGAACAAATGCCTTGCCCACATTGCCCAGGGAGCTTTTAAAGCTTTCACACAAATAGCAGCCTGTAGTTCAGGGGTAAATACTGTACAGGCAAGCCCACCTTCTGCCCAGACTACAGGCTTAGTAGTGAGTGTGCCCAGAGACATCAGTCACAGGTATTTTAACTCAGTCATCCCAGAAACAGAGAAGGAAAAACAGAGTGGGAAGGAAAGAGGAGTAATCAACCCTGGGAAATTAACACCCAAAGAGTGGTTTCCCCCCCAACTCCCACCCAAGCTGTAGAGAGATGATTTAGCTCACTTAAATACAGCTGTTTTGGGGAGGGATGACACTGAAATTCTGAGATTTTTTAAAAAGCAAAATGATACCACAGTGAAATTAATGGGGGACACAGAATTCTTATTCTTATCCAGGCCCTCCAGATTCTACAGAAACCACTAAAAAGGCTCTACTGAGCTTAGGTGTCCAAAAATCCATCAATCCCATCGCTTGCCTGCACATCTGAACCATCAGGGAGAACAGGGTTACCCAAGCTAAGGCAATAAACCCAGAGCTGTCCTAGTGCTGGCTCAGGGAGCAAGTCTGGCTTATACAAACAGTCCTTATCAGAGGGAGGATGACACATTTGATTTTTAAGAGGTAAATTCAAGCAGAAATATCAGGTCACAGCTGTCTCAGCTTTGGCAACTTCCCACTTCAAATCCTCCTCTCCCCCCAGAGCAGAGAGGACACATGCTCTTGGTTTCTCCCTCTAAAGACACTTATCTGTGCATTTGAGCACATTATTCCTCATTCTGGTAAGGTGGGTTGAAGCTGGAGGTGGAAAGGTTTAGGTTGGAGATCAGGGGGAAGTTCTTCATGGAGAGAGAGGTGAGGGGCTGGAACAGGTTGCCCAGAGAGGTGGGGGATGCCCCAAGCCTGGAGGTGTTCAAGGCCAGGTTGGATGGGGCCCTGGGCAACCTTGTCTAGCTCCAGGCCTGGAGGTTGGTGGACCTGCCTGTGTCAGGGGGTTGGAACTTTATGATCCTTGGGGTCTCTTCCAACCAAGGCCAGTCAGATTTTTTTTTCTATTGTTAGGTGGGACTGCACAACACCCTCCCTGATGCCATTTGCAAGCACTAGCATTCAGTGCCCAAGGCAACCCAGTGTGAAATCCTTCCCAGCTCTCCAAACCCACTCTCCAACACCAGCATTAGGGGCACTCACATATGAGAATCTTTTTTGACTGTGCTGGCAGCAGGTGTTTATCAGAGACAGAAATAGAAGCAGCACAGACACGAATTGCCTTCATCATCTCACTTCCACTGCCAACAATCCCCCCAAAACCACCTTACTCTTAATCTATCACCCCAGTGATAACATTTTAGTGCTCACTGACACAGACTGTCCCTGATCCACCTCCCATGGACAGATGCTGTTACTGGGGAGGCAGCACTGGATATATTCCTAGTTTATCCTCCCATTGATTTGCTGCGACACATCTTTCAAAATCAACTAAACAAAGCCACCACTGAGACTTGAGGAAGAAGATACATTATATTAAGAACTAAAAAATAATCTGGGCCAGATGGTATTAAGGATTTTTTGTATCCAATCCACAACCCTGAGTGTCTGGAGACATAAAGGAAGCTGTTTGCAAAGCCAGGCACCAGTTGTTAGACCTACATGTGAGTGGCTCTGCCAGGCTTGTTTCTCCCCCTTTCCTCCAAAATTGCATCTGAGCCTTTTTCTTCATGTTGTGTGAAAAGACATAAATAAATCTAAAAGTAAAGGAAAATCTGGACAAATGCAATTCAGGAGGAAAAAAAGCACATATTTTCAATGAGTAGATTAAAACATAAGGCACATGTTACCTTGGGAGCTGGCACCCATCCCTATGAGTCCAGACAGAGCCTGTCCCCAGAGCATCTCCTGCAGCATAATCAGGAGCCATGGCAGGAGGTGGGTTCCCACATTATCCAGCAGCACAGACCACGGGGGGTTTGGAAGCCCAACCACCGCCTCTGGTACCACTCAAGTCACCAGCTCTGAAGTCATCCACAGCCCGGGCCAAGGAGCAAAAACTCATATCCATGTGCTGCTGAATCACCCCTTAAAGCCTCTTCTGAGGCTGTGGGTGGGCACTCAGACAAGGTTGAGACCTTACACTGAGCCCCTCCTAAGCCACACAAGGCGTGAAGCTATTGGAGAAATCCTAGGGGCTCTCTGAGCCCAAGGGTGACATTTCCAAGGCACCCAAGGCGGTTGGGTGAAAATGACACCAACTTCAGAAAGTGACTTCACAGCCTCTAGTGAGAAAAAGAAAAATGACTCTGAGGCATCTCTGCCCAATGTTAACCACTGAGGTCCTGGCTCTATTTCCAGCAACTGCATCTAAACCAACCAGCAGAACCAAATCCGGCCTCGGCGTTGGGCCCATACTCAGCATCCCCACCTTGGGGTGCCAGCAGGTGCCAACCACTCCTCCAACCCTGTGACAGAGCCCACCTTGGAAACACCACAGACCTTGTGGTGAGCCCTCCTGTCTCTTCTCTGACACAGGAGACTGCATTACTGCTGCCTTTAACAGAACAGTTTTCCTTCATCATACAGTAAACTTTAAAGCCTTTATTTTTGATTAAAGGCAGCCCATGCTCCCAGGCAGGTGGCTCAGCCAGACTTTCCATCCTGCACAATGCCATGCCAGGCCTTTCCTGGGGACACCAAGTCTTCCCACCCTATACTGACTGGTGTCCTAATGCCATGGAGTAAGGAGCACAGCTTCAAGAGAAACAGGGAGTTTGTCACTGACACCAGAATGGGGAATCATGAATAGAAAAGACCAGTAAAAGCAAAACCTTTCACGAGGTACCTTAAGGTCTTCAACTCTTGTTCCCCCATGGTCAAAGTCAGGAAAGCCACCACCACAGAGAGCTCTGATGGCCAAATCAAACCTTTCCAGAACTGTTTTGCTGTGACAAAGCTGCACCAAGTCTTGTCCTGTGCAGACACCAAACCCAACCAGATTCAAGTCCACGTGCTGTGATGCTACTTACCCTCGGGCCGATGTCCCCCGCTTCACCCTGTGTGTCAAGCAAAACAGCAAGGGTCAGCTACCAGAGGTCAGCTTTCAACGGCCAAGGACCGAGCGCGGGGTCAGCTGGACGCGGGGACGACACACAAGGGAAGTGGGATGGGTCCTATTGCTCAACATATTCAAAATCCACGAGAAGGGCTCAAGACAACACAATAGGGAAGGGTTCTGCCCTGGCAGGCAACGGAACAGATAA
Source organism: Heliornis fulica (assembly GCA_013399135.1). Taxonomy (NCBI): domain Eukaryota; kingdom Metazoa; phylum Chordata; class Aves; order Gruiformes; family Heliornithidae; genus Heliornis; species Heliornis fulica. The sequence continues at coordinate 143,178 of VXBZ01000004.1, forward strand.
TAAATCAGAAATAGCGGATCGTTTCCAACTCTAAGGCACCCCTAGCAACTGCTTATGTCCTACACATGAGAGGATTAACATCACTTTCGGTACAGGAATGGCCTCCTTTGGCGTTTCTGATTTTGTGGGAGGGTGTCATGCAAGCACAGAGTGATGGAGCCTGCAGCCTTGCTCCTGGAGAAGAGCAAAGGGAGTTGTATGGCACTCGCCTCACCCGTAAGGGATCAGTGCCCAGGAACCTGACAGCATGGAGGAGCGTTAAGGCCATACTTATTTATCCCACATTTTTGAAAATTCTTTCAGCTCTCCCCTTCCTTGGGCTTTTTCAAGAGCAGCACAAGAGCCTGATGTCACGACTCTGCAGCCCCAGGAAACCCCGTGGTAAGGCCGTGCTGGCGTACGGGGAGTAAGCTGAGCTGATTTACAGCAGGAGGAGGACACAAGGCTGCTTCCTCAAAAGCTGTGCATTAATGCAGTCTTTACCTTTTCCCCTTTTGGTCCTGGAGGCCCCTGGAAATACAAAAGAAGGATCTGAGTTGAGAAACAGCAGAGGTGTCAATGCACACAGCATTGCAACCAAGGAGACCTCATTCATCAATCCACAACCCCGAGCCATGTTCACTCTTACTCTAAGTTACACATGCTGTTACTTTAAGCTCTGCACTGCTTCACACGAGCAGCACACTACCAAAAATCACCACCAGTGAGGTCCTGCCTGCTCTTGCCAGGACAGCAGACGGGAGGAGGACCGGGGCAGGGCAGGCAGTGTGACAGCCGCTTGCAAGCACGTGACTCTCAATAGATGCAAGAGATTTCTTGAACTATTAAATCACTCTGGAAAAACACATGCTCAGCATATCATTACAACAATTATACATCTGTTTGAAATAAACAAGGAGGATGGGCTGCTTTCTTTGGCCTATTTGCTGAAGGCATAAGTCATCTTCCCTCTACGCAGCTTTCTGTAGGACAGGCAGGCAGAGACACGCTGCGGCCCCGAAGAGAATCTGCAGAGCCACACTTTGATGTGCCCACTCCACATCCTCCTTCCAGCACAGAAAATACCAAATCTTGGGGCTCAGCCCAGTTCACGGTGTTTGCTGACGTGGGGGGAGGTCAGCAGAGAGGCCGACGGCAGCGTCTGCATCCCCACGCACCATCCCTCCTGCTGTTACGCTGGCTCTAAGCAAGGCTGCTGGCCCCTCGCTCTCATGGAAGAGATCATGAGCAGTCTGGTTTGAGTTTGAAAAAGCAAATTTCTCCAACATCCACTGAGATTCTCCCTGCCTCTCACCCAGAGGTCTTGCTCCCGCCTGGTGCACAGGCTCAGCTCGCACCCGCGCGCGTGCCAAGGGCGGCGGGCAGGAGAGCGAGCGGCTGGGGTTTGCTCTGCTCTTTCATCAGGGGGGTTTGCTAACTCCAAGCCAAGCCCTGAACACAGCAGATTAAGCTGCCCATCCAGTTTCTTGGGATGTTTTGTTTTCTAATGAGTTATTTCTAGATTTCATTCACATTTTTCATCTTCGGGGCTAGGATAAAAACCAACCACAGGAATATACAGCTATTACAAAATACTCCCCAACCAGCTAGAATTGTCTGGAGTAACTTCTTCATTGCAGAGACTGAATGACTTCTGCCCACTTTGAAAATCACAGTTGGTTTAGGACCAGAGCTTGTAAAGATTTCCCATGGTGTCCTCTAGTGAACATGGTGGAAGAGAAGATTTGGACACGAAATACAGAGCTGTGACTCCCTGTAGCAGCCATCCAGCCGAAGGAATCAGACCTGGCTAGTGTTCAGCTAGCATCAAAATAATAAAGTCTGTGTTTCTGTAAAATAATTGAGAAAACAGCAGAGTATCTGAGCACCTGAAGCATTCCAGGCAAAACTAAGAGTCAAGCAAACAGCTCATGAGGTCTAGGCTGTTCCACAAAACACTGCATGGACGCTGGGCACCCTCAAGCACTTCCCACCTGGGCTCCTTTGGAGGCAAATAAACCCAGTTTGGGAACAATTATTTTTATGCTACCACTTTGGAGTGCCAGAAGCACTCAGCCAAGGGTGACAGGCTTCACTTCTTCCAAGGTGCTACTGGAGTTTATTCCTGAATTTGCCCTGCAGCCCATCTGCAAAGCCTCTGTTAGCTGAGCTGGTGCAGGAGTGAGAGAAGCACCTGAGGTAACGAACAGCTCACCCCAACTGTGCCAGCCAGCCCTCAGACTTTCAACTTGCATGCCTTACAGACCACAGAATAATCTTCCTAAATAAAGTGTTCTCTCCTAAGCACATAGATGTAAATATAAATAGGGAATAGAGGAGATTCTGTCCCTCTGTGGCAGAGCAACACGAATAACGACATGCCACATTTGGCACTCGGTGCTACTTACTGGTTTGCCATCCAGACCAAGAGGCCCCTGAAGAGAGAAGGAAAAGACAGTGTTATTACAGAAAGAAACAAGAACTTAAAAATAAATCCATTTACAAACATCACAGAGTCAGTCATGCTCTGAAAGAGGCTCTACTTACACATAGTACAGCCTTTGGCTAGGTAACTGATACACCTAATCCCTGGTCCAGGGACGGGCAGGAAGGGTTCACAGAAGTACAGAAAGAGGCGTCAAACAATTTGCAGAGCATAAAGCAGCATGAAAGGAAGCGACAGGATTAGTGACAGGGATAAGGTGACACTGCTCTGACACTGTTTGGGACTCCTGGAGGTGTTTATGCTCTGACAGAGCAGCAGTAAAACGTGCCTGGTGTGGTTATACTGAGCAGATCCCAGGGGTGATGCACTTCAGCCTCAGATCCGAGCTGTTGGTTTTTGCAAAAGGACTTGGTGAAAGTCCAGTGTTTTACCCAAGATGTGGGGATCACCCCTCAACTCTCAGTCCATAATGGCATCCTCACTGATGGGAAGGAATGTTTTCTACAGAGGAAGGAAGGGAGAACCTGCCCCATCCACATGCTCTGCTCGTCTGCAGCAGTACAAAGCTGGGAGCACACTTGTATCTGCAGGACCAAGCGTTGGGTTACCCCAGCTCTCCCTTTCCTAGGGTTGCTGCAGGAGCAGGTAGTAGACAGTGTGAAAAGCAGTTATTTCCCCACCATTTCTGGCATGTGAACCCTTAATTAACATGAAGCGACCAAACAGCCACAGGAATCCTTGATTCTGAGAAAGGATGTGTGTGGGGAGACGAAGTGCAGGTACTGTGAGTGCCCAGGGACAAAGCCAGAGCTGCCCCTGCTGTCAGCCCAAGCTGGCACACAGGCACTTGGGGACAAAGAGAAGCACACAACTCATATGGTAAGCCCCAACCATGTTTCTACTGACCCATGAACTGCTGTCTGAGAACTTAAAACCTCCTTTAAACCCAAAGCAAGCTCAGTCCTGCAAACTGTTCCTGAAGAGACATGGCACAATGGTTACAAGTCAAAAAAAAAACCTCAGATACCTGCTTTCACCCTCAAATTTCCAACACATGCTCACATGCCTTGCCAGGCAAGTGGGCACTGCATCCCTGCAGGCACTGCATCCCTGCAGCAAAGCCAGCTGGTCCTGTGATCTCAAACGCAACCTGGCTTCACTCTTGTCACTGGCCAATGCAAAGAGGAGCCCTATGCCTGCATTCAAGCCAGCATCCTTCCAGCTCCATCCATGGGCAAGGAAGAAATCAGCCTGCTGTGGAAACTGAGCTTGAGGCATAAAAGCATGGGACAGAGCTCTGGGTGAATCCTGGGCAGGACATCGGTACCTGTGTTATAAAGACTAGGGGAACTGTGCAAGTGATGTTCACCTGAAAATAAATGAGGGTTTCTTTATACAGGAGGCTTCTGAAGTGACCAAACCTCACCTATGCTGTTCACAGTGTGTGTGTTATATCCCATAAGGAGCTACCAGTGCACAAATGTAATAATGAGAAATATAAACAAATGCAGTTGTGTCCAGTAATGCAAAGGCTTGCAGGTCACAACCAAACCACTGCTACTTCTCCTAACACCCCTCCATACTTTATCTCACCCCAATTCCTTATAACACCTGGGAAAGGTGCCAGGTCCATGGAGCATCTTCCCTGAAAGAGTGTTTGGGGTGGATCGCCTGGAGCTCCCAGCGCAGCGCTCTGACCTCCTGAGGACAAGGTGAGCAGAGAACGTGCAGCACATTCAACATCTCAAGGGAGTAGAGATCTCAGATTTTTTTGGTTTTGTTTTAAATTTACAATACCAATTCATCAGCTTTCAGCTGCTCTTTTATCAGTCCACAAAGGGACTGATCCAGAAGGAAAAACACAATGGACTATTCAAAGGATGTTTGTTTGAGGGAAAGCATTTAATGCTCGACAGAAACAATATCCATCGAGCTTTCAAAGGGGCTCTTGGCCAGCTGTGCCACTGAAGGGACAAGACTAATTCAGACTTGAGTGTCCTGTTAGTCTGGGCTGGAGATTTAATTAACTCTGCCCAGCCAAACGCCTGCGTGAGCACGGGCAGGGCTTCCGAGGGCAGATGGAGCACAGCATGGGTGAGGTAGGGGAGAGCATCTGCAGCCTGGGATTCCTTGCTTGCCTGAAATTTCAGGAGCACCCAAGAGTTGAGATTCTTATTGTATTTTATTTGAATTTTGCTGCCATTTTAAGTTAAAGATGAAGGAATCTTTAATTCTTTTGATAACTAATGAACAGGAAACCAACAAGTAACTCCCTACCTCCCAGCCAAAGAGACCTCTAGAGAAATTTCCATTCTGGGGTGGGGACAAAAATAACTTTTGCTTAAAGAACCAGCACAGAGCATAAGAAAAAGGTGAATTTTCTGGACAGCCCAAGCAAGAGAAGCACTGCAGTGGCTTCATGCTGTGCTTTTTTGCCCAGGGATACGTTTCGCTCATGTCTTTGCCTGTTCTTGATTACAAACCTTTGGCTCCAAAATCCCAACACACAAGGATTGTAGTTTACATAATTAATTGCTTGCTAGATGAGGAGGGGATGAATTTTCTGCCAAGGACAAACCTGATGCTTTAAGACAAGGTAGAAAGAGAATTCAATCAACTTCCCCCAAAACATGGTTCTGACCAAAACCATCACTGCACTGGCCAAGAGGGACAAAGCACATCGATCCTGGGTGCTTCAAAGGTGACACTGATGAGATCCCAGACAACATCATTTGCTGGATGTCAGAGCCCACTCCTAGCTATAGCTAACTCTGATCTCAACTATGCACCAGCAGGGACCAGTCCCCTCTGCAGGGCATCCTCCACATTTGAGAAGAGGAAACACTGCTGTCAGTTTGATAAATAAAACATAACCAGAACATCTGGCTGGATCCCTCAGGTTGCCAGGGTGGGAGAAGCTGATGACATGGAGCAGGGGTGAATGGGAAGTGTGATTTCTTGCCTTTGTTTTCCCTCTCAAACAGTAATGTAAGCACACACTGTTGCTATGGGTGTAGTGACCCGAGCCACGGAGCATCCTCACTGCCATCACCTGGGTGAGATCATTATTTACCTAAAAGGTATATGTTTGTAGCATATATTAATGATATATTATTTCTTATTCAAGGAGATATTCTGAATAAGAAATAATATATTTGGTAATATATAATCTATATTTATATAATGATGTTGAAAACACAGGCAAGTTGGATAAGATGATGTTGCTGTGTCATGTACTCTTGGGGCCCGTCTTGGCCACGCAACATTTCCAGTTCAGAGGAAGGGGCTGAGTTCAGATACATTTTAAGACAGATTCCAATATTTTGGTTTGTTTCACAGTAGGTGCTCAGAAGCCTCAAGATGCAGCACCAAAACATCCCCTCTCATTCCAAAAGTCAGATTGTCTAAGAGCAGCTGTAGGCTCAGGAACTATTTTAGGTTCACCAAAGTGGGAAAGTGCAGAGCTTACAACCTCTGATTCACAGCAAAAGCTTTGCCAGGAAAGAATAAGCATTTTTCCCCTGTACCTTTGTTATCCCTGCTTGGAGCAAGCCTAGGTGCCAGCCTGGCTAACTGGCCCTCTGCCTTCCTCCTCTGGTGCTGGCAGAGATGTGTTCTAGCAGCATTACGGGAACTTTAAGGGGGGAAAAGTATCTAGTGAAAACTAAGCCAGGGATTATTAAGAGGACAATCCCTCTGAGTTGAGAAATTCTCTCTCATGGTTATTTTTAATGTTTCCTGCTCTGCTAAAAATTAGCACAGGGTCAGAAGGAACCCTGCAGTCAAATTTTAATGGATCCAAAGGGCTGCCTTCAATCTCTGCCTCTGTGGTTTCGAGAAATGGTAAAGTCTTACACTGGAAAAGGAGGAAAGTGTCAGAACAAAAGAGCACAACACTATTTTAGTATCCCTGGGAAGGGCCCTGGGTCATTAGGCAGCGTGGGCAGCCAGGGACCAGCCTTTCCTATAGGCTACACTGCAAATCTTCACAAGCCCGACAGCATCTGTTGGCAAGGCGGCCCCTCAGCACATTTTCATACCATTAAAAAAAAAAAAAGCTCTGCCAAAAGCTGTAGCAAAGCTCACCCTGCCAGACCTGTCCCAAGGAAAGTGGAGAAGGGCAGCCAGGTTGCTGTGAACCCTTCCAAGCTTCCCATCTGAAGGGTGAGGGGAGAAGAGGGACTGAGAAGTTAAATGTGGGAGGCCTCTCAAAAGCAGCAGGGGAGCACTGGCACTAACTGCGATGCTGGGATGTCACCCAGCCCTTGTCCCCAAGCACTGCTTCCCTTCTGCCCTAAAGTTCTGGGTGAAGAAGGACCAGAAGCCCTGATAAAAAAGTGCATTTCAACTCCATGTGATACCATTTGCCCTTCAAAGAACATAAATACCTGTGGAAAGACAGACTCTACCTATGGAATGGGTCACATGAGGCACTACCCTGACTGCAATGGCTGTAAGCCCAGACAAGTCCTTGGCTGGAGGTTCCCCCTGCATCTGCCCTGACCTCTGGGGTCCTCAGTGTCTACATCATGCCACGACACAGTGCTGGAAACATTCCTTACCAGCAACCATCATATTAACAGTTAAGATCATTAAAACCACAGTAGCTTCATATTTAACCACCCATGGCATGGATGGTTCATTGGAATGGGATGGGATTGGTGCACAGGGGAACAGCCCTGTGCTTGAACATAAAAAAGTCAAAATTTTTCAGTGTGAACATGATGGTTTATCAATCCTTTGCTAATAACTCTCTGTTCCTTTGTTTGGAAATAATAAAGAAACTGTTTCAGTCTTGTCCAACACAAATTCCCTTTCAATGTGATTTAATCTCAGTGATCCTGCTCTGACAGGGAGTTGGACTAGATGATCTTTTGAGATCCCTTCCAACTCCTGACATTCTGTGATTCAGCCCATAACTGCAAGCAAACCCAAAACCTAGTTTTTGTTACTAGGTGATAGATTTTTTCAATTGATTTTTTTTTAAAGCAAATAAGTTCTGTAGTTCTCTTACAAGCACACAAGAGTGACATTTATGAGGCATGATTTTTAAAAAAATGTCTGTAAGGCAAATTGTTTTAACTTTGAAAACTATTTATGTTTGTCATGCCACACATCAGTGTATTTGCTTTAAAAATAAAAGCAAAGAATAATTGAGAAGAAGGAACTTACTTCACCATCTTGGCTGCCTAACAAAGGATACAGGTAGTTTAAACGTTTTCTGAGTAAATAAATAAAATACCCTTTTTTTCCCCTCTGTGTGTCTTGCTTTTAAAACCAGTAAGAAGTGCAGAGCAAGCCCTGATAAATACCCTGGTGTCCAATTTAACACTGAAACCATTGACACACGCCACTCACTGAGGTCCTGGCACACGAGTTGAAGTTTAAATACACCCAAACCTTGTGACTCAGCCAATGCCTTTCTGCAAACACAACCACCTCCTGCAGGGCAGGTACCCCTGGGGCTGCTCTACCCTCCCAGGGCTGCTGCCACCCCCAAATCAGCCTTGATGGCACCTGCATCCTACTGAGGCTGCCAGCAAAGCACACGCCTGACCACAGGCTTTCACACACCAACATCAGCTCATGTATAGTCTTCTCCAAGACTGCAACAGCAAGATACCATCAAAGGAGGAGATGAACCAGAAATAGGTATTTTTTTACCCATTAAATTACTCCTGGATCAAAAGCAGTGTTAAATGTCAGGCTACACTAGTGCACTGATCACGATGGCAGCAGGTAAGACTATCACCAGTGGGATGTCTCTGGATCTAAAGCACAGCAGGAGGCACTTGTGTAACACAAGAGGTCTCATAGTGTGCTCACTTGACTTTACTAGACCAAACCCAACATGTGGCATAGCACAAGACATGAGAACTCAGACCAAGCACAGCCTCTTCTGCCTGTACCTATTCAGTACCCCAGGTTGGGAGACCTCTGGGTGTATAAAATTTTGGGGTACAATTCACTGCCATGGAGTTTTTGAGTTTAATGGGAAACCATCATCTAATTTGGATCTCGCCCTCCTCTTGATCTACTGCTGCTGTTCTGCATGGCTCTGGTTTGGTTAGAAAATCCCATCCTATTTTACAGGGGAGGGCAGTTACAGGTTCCCCAAAATCCACCTCCATGCAAACCACAGCCCTGCAGGTAACATTGGGCCCAGCCCTGGGGAGATCCCACTGGGGTTGTTCCAGGCAGAAGGATGAGTTTTTCTCCTCCCCTTGCCCACAGAGATCCCCTGGCTCTGGCAGCCTTCATCCCTCTCCTAAATTTCTTTCCAAAAAGGCCACCTGAGCACACCACAAACATCACCCACAGCATCTGTGAAGCTCAGCATCACCAAACCCCCAAAAGCTCCTCCAAAACCTTTCTTGAGGGAGAACCATGTCCCACAGCCCGAGCTGACAGCAGTAGATCCCCGAGCAGAGGCGTCAGGCGAGCGATGCAGAGCAGCAGCCTGATAAGGCCCGAGGGTGTGTAACAAACCGACCAGCAAACCCCACTGACCTGCTCTATCCCCCACAGACAGATCTGTCCTCAGATCACTGGGCAGCCTCTGCCCATTCCTGGGTGGCAACAGAGCAGAAAGGAGCAATAATTTGTTAAAAACTTCACCCATAATGCAAACAGACCACGGGGCTGGGCTGGTCCACACGGGGCATCTGGTGGCCACGCACAGAGGGCCTCTGCAACAAGACATAGGACCTGAATAACTGCAAGGGCTTCTGAAATTCTTGGGGTACCAAAACAACAGCACAAATGCTGTCCATAACCCCCCAAACCCCATCCTGAGAGTGGTTTTGGGGCAGCACAGAGCTCTGGGCTCTCTCCAGCCCCTCCTCTGCATTGCCAGCACGGGCTCGCCGGAGCACATCGGTTCCCAGCGCTCCTTCTCCACAGTGAAGCCCTGATGAAGGTGGTTGGCATCAATCACCTTCATCAGGTCTCCTTTTCCTGAGACACAAGATGCACCTCCTTCTATCTGTTCTCAGAGCCCCCTCCTTGTCTTATTGGATGTCTTCTCAGGGATGCTCAACACCTGGAAGCAAACTGAACGCTGACTGGTCCAAAAGGGTGGGCAGCAAACGCTGGGCTGGAGCTGCAGAGGACACCACTTGGGTTTGCCAGCAAGGTTATGGGATAAAACACAAAGAAGTGCCACAATGGTGTCTATTTGTTGTCTCATCCCAAGGCAAAGGGAAGGAATCACCTCAGCCAACTGCCTCGATTCCTGGGCCAGCAGCTCTCTGCAAGGAGTGTCCCAGAACGTCACATCAGCTTATCTTCTGCTCAGCATCATTTCAGGAGCAAGAGCTTACTCATCTGTGCATCACATTGCACCAGTTCTCTTCCAAAACAACAAAGTGCTTTATGGAAGAAAGAGTCCCTTGACTTCCCCTAAATTTCTGAGGCTTAAATGAGCTCCATGTGTTGTGTGAAACTGCTTGTTTCAAGCATTTGGTGCCCAATTGGGTTTTGGATATTTTTTGTTTAAAGTCCAACGCAGAGAGGAGAGGGCCTCTGTGGTGGGGACGCAGTTTTGAAGCTGGTGAGCAATTGTTTTGGAGGAACACCGACATTTCAAGCAAATACTTCAGACTCTCACTGTGTTTATATTCCTTCCCCTCCACCCAGTGCCGTTCCTGGGTGACAGCTGCTGTTTGGATTACCTCCCTTCTGTGGTTAATGAACAAACTTCTTGGGTTTTCTCAGTTTTCCTCTGCCCACAAGCCAAGCCTCAGTACCACACAGCTGTGCCCAAGTGCACTGGAAACAGAGATGTGGATGCACCAGCTGCAGGAAAGGCAGCATGAGAAGCTAGAAACCAAAGAATCACAGAATCACTTGGGTTGGAAGAGACCTTTAAGATCACTGTGTCCTGCTTCAACCCAGGCATTGGGTGGTGAAGGGCCTTTTCCACCATCCATCTTCACGGCCATTCTCATCATCAAGCACCATCCTGAGTGGACCAGCTTGGGGAAGGCAGTCATCCCTCAAAGCTGTGCATGTCCTGTATCAGAACTAAGTTCTCCTTTCCACTCCCATCAGCATCTTCACCAGGCCCTCTCCTCTCCCAGAAACACTGGAAGCGCAGAAGATAAACAAATACATCTGCAATTCTTCTACTGGGTGGGATATAAGGCAACTTTTTATTTTCCCTGTGGAAGAATTACCTCTAAATCAAAAGAAAAAATAAACTGTTGCCATGCGGAGCTGGTCTTTACCAAACCATTCTTGTCTCCACATCAGAGAGCCAGTAAACGGACATAGCAGGAAAATACGCTGCATCTGCTTCCCCTCCTTAAAGAGATTTTCCCCTCTAGGCAAATAATTATGTGAATTGGCCACAAAACTGATACTAAAATAAAATGAAAAAGACTAGAACTACAAAAAGTTTGCCTTGTAAAATAAGCATTTGTTACTTCTGTCTTTTGGGCTCTTACTGGGAAAAGTCTGTGTGCAAATGCCTTCATCCACAGGAGATGCTCCATCAAGCCTGAGTATTTACAAGTAAAGATACTCAGGAGAGCAAACACAAGACCAAACCCTAAACTACAGTTAAGACCTTGATGAACTTAGCTAAGAGGACTAAATAGCCAGCTTAGCAACAGAAGCCTTCACTTTGGGGATGGATACAGGTCACACGACACGTTAGTATTTGAATGATCTCATTAGTATTAAAAAATATTTAAGTCTAGCGATACCAGATGTTAAATATTTGGGTTTTTTTTAATTATGTGCATGCACAACCAACCAAAACACCCATGCAATGTACAGGCACTCGTGTCTGTGCATGAGCTACTACCCAGGGTCTGGAAAGCATCCGTCTACTGTGAAAAGACAGTAGAAGTCTGAGACCCACATGCTCTTCTCTACAGCCCAAGAGATGTGACCATGTAGTGTGGTCTCCTATCTCTCACATGGGATTTCTGGCAGCCCTCCTGAAGAATTAAACAACTGCCTATTGCTCTGGTTTGGGCACGAAGCAATCTCAAGCTATGCACAGCTTCTGCGAGGAGCTGCGCCCTGAGCGTGCCCAAGCAGGGCTTGGAAATAATTGCCTAGATGGAGGCAACTCATCAAGTCATCAGGCAGTGCAATTCCAAGTTGTTTCTACAGTTCTCCCCATAAAACTAGTTTACTATTGTCACATCTGGTTTTCTGGTGTTGCCATTTCCAGACACCCGGCTAAACGCATGTCTTGGAGCTTTCTGGTAGGTTCTGAGGGACCACAACGGGATGGAGGAGCCGCCACCAGGAACGGGCTTTCATCATATGTTACATTACACAATGCATTTGGGGACTGCACACTAATAGCCTGCACAGACATTCCCATGTTACAATACCTACAACAACTGAGAAAACCCCAAACTCTGCTGACTAAAGCCAAGGTCTAGAGCTGCCACCAAAGCCCCCGTCACGCCGCTCTACTGCGCTGGGGTCATGCAAGTCAAGGGACCATTTTCCCCTTCTGCTCCAGTAACCACTCTCGCAGACATCAGCTCAGAAAACAACATTTGGCTTCACTTTACATCTTGGAAATTAATTAAAACCAGAGTTTATCATCCTTACAAGTTGATTTCCGGCTACAGGCATCACAGCTGACTCCAGTGGATAACTCTGGATTTACAATGCTGTAGCCAAAGATGCCTGAGCCAAAGCTCACTGTGCAAGGCTCCCAAAATAAAGTTTCTGAAGGTGCTGAGCTGCTTAGCTCCAACCACTCCTTGTCATGAGGTGACTTTAAATACATGAGAACAGCCTGTGCAAGAGTATTTCCACTGTGACCAGTCATTTATCCCCCAAGAGTTTGCCAGCGTGGAGCAGCGCCCGTGTTGTGTCTTTACCTTAAATCCCTCCACTGATTGCAAAGGTGTAGTTACCTGTCATTAGGAAAGGATGCTGCTACTGAGCATTCAATTATTTTGAGTAACAAGCTGTGTTACTTCTGAGCAGGCAGAACCCAAAGCTGTTTTCTCCTTGTCTTCCCAAAATGTTCCCACTGTTTTGGGAGATGGGCAGGACGACGCCTGGGCTCTTTCAGGCAACACGTGTGTGATTTACAAAATTCAGAAGGCAAACTTTATATACCAGAGAAGCAAAATGAGGAACATTCAGCTCAACTAAAAATAGATGCTAATATTCTAAGGAAAATGTATAAAATAAGAGGGAACTCTGTTTCATATCACTTTTTTTCCTGCAAAGCCTCTTGCCTGCTCTGCTTTCTATTAATGAAGACATGCACATGAAGTAATTCCCCTCATTAATCAACTTCATTCCTTTGGTTTCTTCCCACTTGAAGTGACAACCCTCCATTTGGGATGTCACGTAGCAGCGTAGCAGAGACTGAGTTTAGGGAGGGATGAGAGACAGATGAAACTCCCGAGAAACAGACGCTTTGGCTTCAAAAAAGGTCTCTCCGGTAGATGGAGGAAGGAAAAAAAAGAGTTCTGGTGAACCACAGATGCAAGATCTCATTGAAAAAGAGGAGAAATATCATGCTGGAGGAGAAATGAGTAGTGTGAAGGCAAGTGTAAAACCATCATGGCAGAGATGGGGCAGGGGAAGGGACAGAGACAAGGCTTCTAAAAAGCATCACCCACCCATTGCTTCTCCTCTCCATCTGACTGCATCAAACAGCTACAGGAAGATCCACCTGCACAGAAAGGTCAGCTGCAAAGACCTCTTGCCCCTCCTGGCCAGATGCAGCTGCCAATTCCTCTCTGCTCCTCTCCCAACTTTACAAGGATAAGTGCCCCCCGCAGCCAACCCCGACACGCTGATGCTCTGACAGCACATCAAGTCCAGGGGAAGTGCTCAGCTGCATGGATGCTGCTTGTCACACAGAGCACAGCTCGGGACAAGTCCCAGGGGACCTCAGTCCCAGTGCCTGGTTCTCCCCAATGAGAAACACATTTCATCATCACAGCAGCCGCACATCTGCTTTTCCTCTGCTCCAGCGTGCCCTCGTGCAAACCCAAGCTCTAATTTCGGAGCTGTGCTTTGGTTTGGGGATGAGTTGGGTGGTCTTCTGGCAAAGGCTAAAGGTGTCATCCAAATTTTCCTTGTCAATCTGATCTAAAGCCAGCAGTGGGAAGCACCAGCAGCAAACCATCAGTGGCTGGTGGCCCTATAACGACAGCACCACCTCAGCACATGCTTGGACCTGTGCAAAGCCCAGGACAACTGGGGTTCCACCACTGACCCCCAGGCACCAGGCAGATCTCTGAGCCAGGAGGGTTGCCAGATACAGTGATACCACCAGTCAGGGCTAACCAAAAGTAGGTCAGGTTTCTCAGGACCTTGTCTAGAAAAATATCATTTTCTCTCCTAAATGGCCCATTTTGCAGTACTTTCATCCTTGCTTTCCCCCCCCCCCCTTAGAGCCCACGGCATTTCTAATGAGTTAATGCAGCCCTGTAATCAGTCTGTAATTACCAACTATTTCTGTACAAAGGCATCACTCATCCTGCAGTTTCCAATCACCAACAATGCCAGTTCCTATCCCAGAACTCCACACCTACACGTTACTCCAGCCCACCACCGCCACCACAAAGACCCAGGGGAACACCATGATGTCCTGCAAGAGGGACCATGCACAAATCAGAAAAGTGACCTGCTGGTTCCACTCTGTCTTTGGGGTAAAGCATCCTGCTTCCCCAAAGTTGTTATTTTATGTAATTTTACCTGAAAAGAACTTCTAAAATTTGTGTTTTGGCACCAAAAAGAGTAAAAGATGCCCCACCCCCACTCTCTGGTGCCTTTATTGTAGTCTTGCAAGCTCAGGAGATGCAAGGCAGGATCTCAGACTAAGCAGCTCTGCACCCCAACATGCAGGAGCTTATGATGATCACTGCCACCATTATGTTCAAACTGCAAGGTCATGATAAGAAACAGTTGCAGGTATTTTGGATGCTAAATAGATCTTTTGCCTTTCTCTGCTCTCCAGAGACCACACACACAACCCAGGTTCAAACCCCTGCAGAAAGTAAAAGTTATTAAAGATAATGACTCTAATATCAGCTATTGAAGACCTCCTACCCCAAGGGCTGGCTCTCTTGGAAGCTAAAATGAGAAGGGCAGCAAGTTGTGGGCTTCTGCCTCACTCACCAGCCACCAGCCTGTGCAAGCCACCTCTGCCCGACCCAGGCTGGATGGAGTGTCCAGGTAATGGAATTACCTGCAGAGGAGTTCTTTTATGTCACACTTGTGTTATTTGTTAAATCCTGTTAAAAATCCAGCAGTGAAACTTCCACCCTTTCCACATCAGCTTTCCTCATCTCTAAGAAAACCCCCAAGATAGATTAATTTTTGGCCTAGGGGTTGTCCAAGGTGTTTTAAAAGACACCCCAGCACTGCAATTATAAAATAGGAAGTCTTGGACAGGACAATCTTCAGGCAAATCCTGAAGCAGGTGATAAGGTGAAGGCACATGTATGGCCACGTGAACTTGTGCCTCACCACAGATATCAAAAAGACTTTTTCCCTTAACCTTGATAACAAAATTCCACATTTAATTAGTTATCTGCAGTCTTTATCTTCTCTCAAGTTTAGCTGAAATGGTCCAAATTCAAAAGTTCCAGGGGAAAAGGGGAGAGAGACAGACCCTTCCCTGACATTCAGGGTGAGGTATATGCTGTGATCTGTGTTCGATGGGGTGGCAAAACCAAGTCAAGCAAGACCTGGCAAGCAACAACACCCAGCATCCTTCATGGCTGTCACAGTAACACTGGAGGGATATGCTGCAGTCCTAAGAATAGAAACCAAATTCTAAGAAATAACTATGAACCTACAGAACTTTGTAAAGGAGAAACAGTTCCTGCTGTAAAGTTTTATTGTTGAGCAGAAGCCCCTCCCCCTTCAGACATCAAATATCAAAATATTGAAAGCATCTTGTAAAAGCTGTTTTCTCTTTGGGTCTTGTTTCCAGAGCTCTGATTCACTCATCCCTTTAACATTTCCATTGCTTGCAACCTGGTTGCCCACTCCATAAATTCAAAGCACCACTAGCAGAGAGGCACACATGTTACCACACCTCTCTCCAATCCCAAACACCATTTATTATCCACTTGCTCCTTCTGCATTTGCACCACATCTACCTCCTGAAACAGCTCAAACTTTGTTTAGTTCCCTTCGGGGTGATCAAATAATTAAACCAATTTGACTATGCAACTGGATGCAATAAAGCCTGTCCATGTGTTTCTGCTGTGTAAGACTCCCAAAAGCCTGTTTTGAATTTAGTTTCCTCCTTCTTCAGGTTTACATATTACTTTGCAATACAACTATTGCCACCTCCCTATTAGATAAAGCTAATTAGTGCAGCCAGAGCCATAATGATCCACTGGGCGCTGGGTTTGGTCTTGTCCCTAATGCAAAGCCGGGACTAAGAGCAACCACACTGGCTTGTGGGTCCTGGGGGCAAGGAGAGAGGAGGAAAAACCTTCCTGTGACATCAGTGCCATTTTCTCAGTGCAGATGTAACACCAGAGCTGGAGGTCACTGCCAGCCCCCAACACCATCCCTTGCTGGAGCAGCACCAAACCCCTCCTAACCAGGCGCTGGGATGAGCGCGGTGCTGGGGCTGCCCACTGGGATGGCTGGGGTGATGCTCTGTCCAAAGGAAATGTCACTATTTCCCCCAGTGTTTCTGGTCTTTAGAAGTCTACAACTCAGCCACATGCACAAGCTTTCCCAGGACACAGCTGACACAGAGAAGACCGGGACCAACCTGCCACAGGCACTGCTAATCCACCCTCATCCCCCAAGGGATCCCCCAGACACCCTAAAACTACCCTTAAAGAGCCCAATCAGGGCAAAGTCTCTTTATTTCTAATCAATTCATCTGTTTCCAAGAAGCCACTCGTGGGTTTGTACAACCCTCCAGAACCTCTAGCAGGGCTGGGGTGGCTCCGGCTGCGGCAGGTACCACCTGAGGGAGACAAACCACCGCTCTGCCATCCTCCCCTTGGAAATCAGCAGGATTTCCCACACACTCTTTGGGGGGCAGGGGGGAAGAAAAAAAGAGCACCAACCACTGGAAGGAGGCGGCTAATCACTTTTCTTTACCTTTTAAGTGGAACAGGAGGACAAACGGCCAAGCAGCCACTTAAACATTCCCATTCCCATTAATGCCCATATATGAAGCTAAGTGTATGCTGAGAAGATTGGGATATATTATGTAGTAATTTTGTGATGTATAGCTTCATTTGGATACTTCAAACCCATCTGTCTTGCAGCAGTTGGTAGTAGCTGTTTGTTAATCTTTTTGATAATTTAGTGATAAATCTGATTTTCTCATTTAAAGGAAAGACAAGGGAAACAGTATTTACGTAATTTTTAGCCAGACTTTCTAAATTCAGCTTCAGTTCTTATACTTAGTATCTTGGTATTAATAACAAATCTGCCCCTCCAGAGCATCAGGAGTTGCTGGACTCGCTCCACCCGTTCCAAGAGCAGGAATGGAGCTGGGAAACATGCTGTGAGCGTGGAGGATCCTCACAGTGATTTTTACCAACTCGTTACACTGCGTGTGTGCAGGGACTCAATCCTTGATGAGCTGTTGAGCCCCTTGGAGCCAGAGAGCTGCAGCCACCCAAGTGCACTAAGGAGGTCTGAGGAAGCCAGCCAGCAGTTTGGGATCTGGCCACCACAAGGACACCCTCCTCCTGCAGAAAGCAGCTCAGAGCCTTTAACAGCCCCAAGTTGCCAGTGTTTGGCTTTATTTCTCCCCCAGAGGGTACCTCCCTCTAACACAGACACATTTCAGTGACACTCATGGGCTTCCCCTCCTCCTCCTCCTCCGTGAAACCTCTCCTTGCCATCAGGCTCAGCAGGACACTTTAACTTCCATGCAATATATTTGCAGATGGATGAGTGAGGATGTCTCTCAATACCTCAAGATCTTTCACTGTTGTCCCTTAATTTGGCCACCTACAGTCAAGCAGGACAAACCCCAAAGCCCTCACTAACTCCACAGTCCTGTGGACTCAGGCAAGAGTGTTAATAATGTCATGAAGGACACAGCTATGTCACCCCTGTAAACAGTAATGGGGAATATGGTCCTGGCTGCTGAGTTTTAGGGCTAAATCCCTCAAAAGCTGTCACTGCTGAAGAGGGAGAGAGAGAGACAAAAAAAGTAGAGACCAAGACAGGCAAAGAAAAATCAAGTGCCGTGGAAAAGATGGAGAGGAGCACGCAGTGCAGGTTAGAAAAGAATAAAAATCAAAGGAATGGCAGAGTTACCGGGTAACCATCACGTCCCGACTGCCCCTGTGGGGGGGGAACAAGCGAGATAACACGTCAGTCAGTGCACACGTAGCAGTGTGACAACACATAGCAGCAGGCAGGAGATGGGGCCACCACTCCCCAGCCAACCCCAGGACTAATGTCTCCAGAGAAACCTCTCAGGAAAATTTTCCCATTGGAAAGGTCACACCTATATAGCATATTTTCCCCAGATATTGATCTCTCTTTAGCTACTTACCAAGGCTTTGGCCAACTCAGCACCATCCCTGCTGCCTGTGCTCAGGCCCTGCCACCCCTGAGGTCATGGATGTGCGTGATGCACACTAGATCCAGGTCATAAGGTCACTCTGGGACACAAGAACTGAGAGGTGTGGAAACACCTGGACATCAAGGAGAGTCCAGAGAGGCTGCAGCACTACAAACCAGTGGCCAGGACTGCCCACCTGCCTGGGAAGCCAGAGCAGAGCTGAGCTTCAAGCCCCTGTTCCAACACTTGATTCAATTAAGGCTTCACCTCTCAGATCCAATAATTTCCTCACAGGATGCATCTCCCCCTGCTCACCTCTAAGCTTTGCTTTACTTCACAAGGAAGCAGAAAGGAAAGCTGATGCTAAGGTAAAAGACCTTACTTAAGTTTCTAGCAACACCTGCAGGATCATCGGGTTAAAACACAACCCACTTGGGATATTTCACCTTTTCTGCTCCCCTGGGAGGGTTCCCAAAGGCGTTTACAGCTCGAGCTGCCGTTGAACATGCTGCGAGCCTCAGCGGAGGAGCCTGCTGCAAGCCAGACATAAGGCAGATTCCAGGGAAGGAGCTGTTAAGGATTAGCTGGTACACAAGTAGGCAGTAAAGCACGTATCTGGTACAGCCATGTCATCTGCTACCACGAACACAGGCGATGTCAGCGTGCTGCAGATGCACAGTCTGATTCATACGCTCCTCATGGCATGAAGGAGCCCTGGCAGCCCCCTTCATACCACGTACAGTGGCTCTCCCGCCTTGCTAAGTGCCCCCCCAGTGTTTAATGCCTCCTGCAGCGCTACCAACTCATCCAGAAACAACATTGGCTTCAACAACCACCTATTTAACCCATTACAGTCTGGGGATGCAGCATACAGCGAGGTCTTCATGGAGATGTATGGCACTGGAGCGCACATGGACAAATAGGAACCACTTGTAACTCCCAGCTCTCACTCCCTGGCGAGTCCCCCCAGCCAGCACACTAATAGATAAAGTGTTTGCTAATATCTGGGACTGTAAATGTTTAATTACAGTCTGTGGTAAGTCTATCCTCCGACTGTAGAAATTTCCTACCCAGCATGCGATTTTAATACCCTCGGAAAGGGAGGTTTTATAGCACATCTGAGCAGAATACCCCTTACAGACAGGACAATCAATCACCCAACAGCCACAAGTCCTGTACCACAAACTCTAATAATTTCATATACACAACTAGCTCGTGACAGCCAAAAAAATAAAACACCACAACGACTGCTACTAGGGAACAAGAGAAGTGAGGATGGGGTTTTAGCGGAGTGCGATGCCGTACATGTAAGATGTAATCGATTCCTTATGGCCAAAAATCAAGAAACAGAAGAAACTAATAGAGTAAAATACAGTACTGTTGAAATAAAATAATATTGTGGTTCTGTGGGTTCTAGGACTTTTATTATATATTATGTTTAAAGGGGTGTCTGGCAAGCTCTGTTTATGCTAAAAATGCAGGATTATTATTATTTTTTTTAAATGAACTAAACCAGGAGCTGTCTTTTAAAGGAGGGAAAGGAAGAAGAAGAAACCCAAACTCTTGTTTGTGTTATACCTCCCCTGTGCTCCATTTGTGATTCAGTTGTGCCGTGGGAACCAGGAAACCAACTCGAGACAAAGACAAATCAATCGTGCGCCATACGCTGCCTCCGCCGGATCGCGCACGATACCAGCGAGCACACGGGAGGGGGTGTCACCCAGCCTGCTGCCTGGGGCTGGTGGCAGCCTCTGAGCAGGGGCAGTGATCAAATGGTTAAATAAAGCCAGTTTAAATAAGCTAAAGTACTTGAAGGGAAATGAAAATGTCCCCTGAAATGTGTATGTATGGGGTTTAAAATAGGAAATATCCTCTTGGTTTGTAACCTGCCGTTGAGCAAGAAATTTCGCTGTTGTTTTTAATAATTAAACCAAACTGCATGAGTTGAAGAGAGGACAAAACCCAACAGCCCTGATGAAGCCCTACAAGAACCAGCTCCAGCACCCAAATAGCTCCCCAGCCTCAGCAGATGCTCTCCGTGACCAGAGGTCTCCATGACCTGAGGGTCTCACCCATGTCATT